>ML834449.1:0-49818 GCA_009831015.1 Picea engelmannii | reverse complement strand
TTTAGTTATAATGGATGTCACCCCATCTGGGTGAAGTATTAATAAATATTAAATATGTAATTTTTAATTGAATTGATTGATGATGATAATGACTATTAAAATTATTCAGATCAATATTGTTATCTAACTTTAATAGAAACAAGATTAACTAATTGATATCTTATTTTAATAGAAATAAGTTTATCAAATTTACTTTGATTTTCAAAGGATAACATGATATAAATATCAATGATATTACAAATATTTTGAAAATGGGATTTAATCTTTTTATATATTATAAGAGAATAATTTTCATTTTCTAACTTGTTAGAATTTTAAACTTTACATCGAAGAAAACAAATTGCATTTTACACCCAATATGAATGGGACAAGATGACATAGATCCATTAAAAAATTAAATTGAATATTAATAATAATAAAACAATTTTTTTTTTTATAATATATTAATTGAAAGTGAATATCAATTTATAATATAAAGTGGAAAATATGTGTAAAATAAAATATTTTTAATAAACTAAAATGAAAGAAAATTTAACAATTTAACATATATAATGTAAAAGTGAAAACAAATTCCATAACAATTTTTAAAACATAAAATAATACAAGGTAGATTCATCTTAACCTTCATCTTTTAAATATATAAAAAATCAACATTTCATCTTTTTGATGTTTTTGAAAGCTTAATAAATCCAAAATTAAAACAAAAAAAAATCAAGAAAAAATCATTGTATTGATATTTTGAGTGGAAATCAAATACACATTAACAATCCCTTTGATTTGGATCATTAGCAATCATTTCCTTTATAAATTACATATATTACTATTGGATAAGAATATATCATATCATTATGACTTTGACTCTTAGAATCATCCTTATACAAATCTATGTAAAACAAACAGTTCCAACATCATACTGATGCTAAGACAAAACCATGAGATAATCCATCTCTAACTTTGCATAAACTAAAACTAAAACACGACCAAAAATCCATTCATCAAAATAGTTTTAAGTGTATTAAATCTATAGGAGTATAGTCCTTAATATCATGTACACGAAAACACCATTCCTCCAAAATGAGTGCTTCCTTTGATAACTTATTAGCTTTGTGGTTGAATTCTTTGTAGATATGAACAAGGAGTACCTCTTCAAAAAATACTTTATTTTCCATAATCCTATCCAGAATAGGCCCTAGCTCCAAGTTAGAAATGTTACTTTTTCCATTTTCCCAATGCATTAGAAGTTTGGAGTCACCAAAGACCTATATCTTGTTAACCTATCTATCCACTGCAACCTTAAGTAGGATCTAGCGGGAATAGGGTTATGTTCTATTGTTTGTTCCCAAACCTACCCCATACTTTAGTAAAAAGTAATTTGCATTATCTAGATAAAGAATGGCCCCAACTATACAAGTTCCAGGAGAACCCTGGCATGCTCCATCCAAAAATATCCAAGGCTCAGTGTGATCGATAATCAATTCTTGAAGGATTCTTAGAACATTATTCTTTGGTTTCTTCCTTCCTTTAGCATAAGAGACTCCAATGCAATGTTGAAGTATTCCTAATTGTTCCTCCTTATCTTCAAAAATCAACTTGTTTCTGGTTAACCATGTTATAGCGCAAGTTGTAGGTTGGGCAAAGCCCAATCAAACCACAAAGCAAGTGCTACAACTTGGGAATCCTACACCCAATGCCACCTCGATGTAGGTCCTATACTTCAAGGGTGACTAGGTCACTCTATGGAGGCGATCCCGGTGACCCTATGGGGAATGAGAAGGATGAAGGGAACTGTAAGGAGAAGTCCCCGGAAGGTCAAGCGATGGAAGAAAAGGTTGGTTGAAAATGGTAAGTGAAGAGAGGTAAATGGATACCGAGTAAAGAGATAGTTGTCGGTGCACCTGTACCTGCTCGAGACACAAGAAAAGACACTTTTCCAACCAAGTATACTAACAGATCAAAAAATTAATCTTGATGTCCCTAAAATACAACAACATACAAGTTAGTAAATCAGCAATAGATTACATCCAAATCAGCAAGTAAAAGGTCTATATTAGTTACCAATGACATCAATAAAACTAGTAACCAATGTATCGAAAATAACACTTCAAGACTGAATAAAGATGGTTGTTATAAAATTAAATTTATGCATCATTATGTCAACCTTATGTCTGTATCAATCAATAAAGTAAAAAAACAAATCTGACTGTCAAAAAGTACCAAAATATAGCCCAATAGATGCACCTAGGTTAGTAGGCTAAACTAGCAAACTTAAAGGGTTACTCTAGGGTTAGTTTGTGAGATATTAGTGGTTAGGGTTAGAGTTTAAAGAACCCCTAATGGATGTAGGTTAGTTTTAATACAGAATCAATAATTTTTGGTTGAAAGAGGATGCCCTAAGGGAGAAATAATCCCCAAGGTATCAAGATCATTATCCAAAAGAGACAACTTCAAAACTTGAAATTTGTACGTTTACCAAAGCAACAATTTATTTCTCACATGAAATAAGTAAATGAATAGTTCCTTTAAGAAAGGGTTGATGGAGTCAAGAAAATGTGAAGAATCTATATAGGCTACTTCCTTTCGGGTGTAAACCCTTTTAGTCCCTAAGGAAAGCTTCTCTTAGCTAGGGTTTCAACTAGGAGCGTGTATGCAATTATACTCCTCTTAGTAAACCCTTATGAAGAAATATTCCCTTAGCAATAAAATGGTGGAAACACAAGTAGGGGTGTATGCCCTTATAATCCCTACTTGGCCCAAGAAAATAGAACCTTTAACTTGTACAAATGATAATACAATGAAATAAATGGCACCTTCAAGCATTAAAAGGCAATAAAAGCTAGACTAACCACCAAAAAAAGCAATGAAGAAATCCTTCCAAGTCTAGCGCACCATCTCCATAAACCATAACCAAGACATATCCATAAAAAAAAACACAAGAGAGAGAAATGTCCAAAGAGAGCGAAAATTTCAGTCCAAGAGCCTCTCACAATGGAGAGTTATGTTTTGAAAATGAGATCTTATGATCTCTATTTATACAAAATGTAGCTAACATAGTTTGTCCACATAATATTAGGGTAAACACAAGACAAGGGGATAACAACCCTTGTCTTTCCCCTTTACAATAATTTAACACCATTTTACACATTGAGAACCCTAAAACAAAGGTGACGTCATCCCTTGAAGGAGGACGTTTTGGAAAATTGAGCAAGTCGTTGGAGATGGGATGAAAAGTAGGGCCTCCAAAGGCCATGTGGAAATCATCCAACACCTCTCCACCTCAAAATGACATGTGTCATGCTCTGATTCATCGTCAACCACCATATGCCCCTCAAATGTGACGTCAAGCCCCTAGGGAGTGACTTTTTTCCCTTTTCGAGAGATTCATTTGGCATGCAAAGGGTGGGATATGCCCATCCAACTATCTCCTAGGCCTCCAAAATCATATCTCTTTCATTTGGCACATGGGCCTATGTCATCGATCCCGTGGGTTACTTTCCCTCATGGAAGCCCAAGCTAGGATTTCTCTTCCAAAACTGGCCACCAAACTGTACTTACAAGAAAAATGGATATGCCCTCCAAGGATATCAAGTCAAATAATCATGAAGAGTAAATCAAGTCAATAAAAGAGCCATTAAAGCATATATACCAGGACTACATCATACAAACACGTTCCTAAGAAACTAGATGCTTTTCCAAGTTTGGTTGTGGGAGGGTTGGCATGGTACATCTTTTCAATGGATAAAACCCCCTAAGTCTAGGAACAACCCTATATGATTCATGTGAATAAAATGGAATGGATGGGGGAAGTACTCAATGGGCACGGGGTTCATGATATACAAGGGTCCATAGTATCTCATTTGTGGGTGCCTTTGTGGAGGGTGTGTGGCACCTTCGTCCATAATGCATTTTTTCCAATCCCGTCAATCTCCTTTTATCTTTCTTTCTTTGTATTTTCTTTCAATATAACATAGGGTGATATGGAGGCCACTTCCCTGGCGCGGTGACCAGATATCGACAATGTCACCCACAAGTACTTTCATGGAAATGAGAAGGTTGGCTCATGATGAGAACTCCTTTCCCTCAACCATGCAACTAAGATCCATGACCCTGGTTTGATGGCCAGAAATGGTATTTTCATACCATTAGATACCCATGGATGTGATAGGTTGGCTCGTGATGAGATCCCCAATCCTCAATTGATCCTTTAAGGGTCTTTATTTATTATTTTCACGGGGTCCTTATTTTCTTGAAGAAAATATTTTTATTGCTTTCTCAGGAGCCCCTGGGAAAATCAATCTGGAAGGTTCATACAATGCTTTTATCTTTTACCAGCTAACTCCCCTCTCGACCTTCAACCCCTTCTTCCCATGAAATGAGGAATGGTCCCTTCTAGGATCAGTCTACCCAAAACCCCCAAGATATGATGTCATGAGCGGAAATAATGATGGAAAGTGGTAAGTATGGTTGGGAGTGGAATGATGACTCATCAAAGGAAGCTCCCAGAAACACCCCATCTTAAGGGTGACCATCTACTTGAGTGCCCCAAGCATACCACCAAAATTTAAACAAGGTAAAAGGCATAGTTTCCAAAGAAAATGTCTCATAATAAAAAATAACCTATGATACACAAGATAGAATGCCTCAAATATTAAAATGATACCCACCATCATACTTGACTTGTACCACATGGTGAAAGATCCAAGTGACTTGTGGTGGCAATTTGGTGTGGACGATGACCAAGTGTTAGATCACTGTGGTGGAAATTCGGGTCTTTGGCATGAAAAAGGGATACTGCTGGTGATGTGGCCTCTCGACACTCCATATATGCAACATGAGGGCCTCGAGATGTAATCTCCTTATTTATCCACAAAATGGGGATAACATATGGCTCCTACTTGGGGACATGTGCTCGCCATAGAGTGAATTATAATCGCATCATCTCCTGATATACGTGTGCCTACTTACCTAGGGTCTTAGGAACCTAAATATCAAGTCTCAAAAGTGTCAGGTGAAATCGTACCACCAGTGCAACCACTTGATCATCAGATGAAGACATTTCCCCCTGTGCTTAATAATGTGAAACAACAAATATAAGTCTATCACTTAGTAATCATGAGAATAAATAGACATATAATCAATCATGAAAAAAAACTCATGGAGATGGGTGGGAGGGAGGAAATACTGTTGAAAAGAGAAACCACAATCTCGATCGTCTTGGAACCCCCACCTGGAAGCATAGCCACAAGACAAATATATCCATCTATGGACTGGACTAGCATATGTAGATGATGACTCATATTCATCCTTATAAACAAAATCACTACTCCTTGAAGAATGAGAAGACGTGAGATAACTCAATAAGACCCCATGCTTCACCCAAGGGGAAGAAATGAGGTACGTGAAGGGTTCAGGACTAGAAGAAGAAAAACATTGTATGTTCGTCTATGAATCCTCTTGAGAATCTCCAAGATGACAAAACTTGTGCTTCGTAGAGTGAACATTTGGTTTCCCTGAGATGGATATGTCTTGGTACTCTACCAAAATCAAGGGCGAAGATGTTTGAAAATCCTCATAGAAAAAATATGCATCCCTAAATGGATATGCATTACCCTGAAGATGTTGTTCCAAGTCATTCTCAAATGGATCGAGAAAATCTGTGATCATTTCACCATCACCATCACCATCCCAAAAATCTAAGTCATATATGCATGGAGACAAATTCTTTGTTTGAGGGATACCCTCAACATCGTAGGCGGGATCTCAGTAAAAAAGGAAAAGGTTGATGTCCCATCCACGTTCTCCATTCTGCATGAAAGTGTCGATATGCTAACCAACTGTATCCAAGGGATCTTCTAGTGCTCCTTCACTTCCAGGATCATGTAATAGGTTGTCATCAATATCCTTAAAAGGGTCATAACTCATAGTTTTCTCCTCTTGATGTGTAGGAGGAACAACGGCTTGGATGTGTTAATCTTGGTCATTAAATGAAATGACTTAATCTTCGTTAAATGTCTCCTTAGAATCTTCAACGTGATAAGATTCATTAGGATCTTCTTGGAAGATTTCTTCATAAGAATGTTCTTCAAGAACCTCTTCATCTGTGAGGGCTTAGTCTTAGGAAAATTCATGCTATAAATCTTTTACTTGGTTCATCATCTCTTCAACGACTTTATTAGCAATTCTTTCCCTTTCCATCTGCAAAATCTCTTTCCATGAGAAATGGAGAGGTTTTGGTTGATTCCAAGGTGCCATAGTCCCATTGACTAGAAGAACGCATCAAAGGAGTCTCTAGGGGAAAGAAAGGATCATCAAAGGATGAAAACTGGAAGCAGGGGAAAGGTAAGTAATGGAAAGGTGGAGTCGCCAGACAAACTTTGAAGAAGGTTTGTCAAAGGAAAATGGGTAGGTTCTTGGAGTGGAGTCGCCAAGAAATATCGGGGTGAAGGATTTGGGAAAGATACTTGCCAAAAGTGTCATTTAGGGAACGAATAGGATTCAAAATCCTCCCTAGCAACTATGCCAAAATATTATAGCACAATTTGTAGGTTGGGAAAATCCCGACCCATCCACAAAGCAAGTGCTACAACTTTGGAATCCTACACCCAATGTCACCTCGAAGTAGGTCCCGCACTTCAAGGGTGACTAGGTCACTCTAGGGAGGCGATCTTGGTGACCCTAGGGGGAATGAGAAGGATGAAGGGAAGTGTAAGGAGAAGTCCCTGGGAAGGTCAAGTGATGGAAGAAAATGTTGGTTGAAATGGTAAGTGAAGAGAGGTAAATGGATACCGAGTAAAGAGATAGTTGTTGGTGCACTTGTACCTGCTCAAGACACAAGAAAATACACTTTTCCAACCAAGTATAGTAATGTATCAACAATTTAATCTTGATTTCCCTAAAATACAACATCATACAAGTTAGTAAATCAGCAATAGATTACATCCAAATCAGCAAGTAAAAGGTCTATGTTAGTTAGCAATGTGAGCAATAAAGCTAGTAACCAATGTGGACCGAAAATAACACTTCAAGACTGAATAAATATGGTTGTCATAAAAGTAAATTTCTGCAACAGTATATCAGCCTTATGGATGTATAATTCAATGAATTAAAACATCAAATCTGACCGTCAAAAAGTACCAAAATCTATCCCAATAGATGCACCTAGGTTAGTAGGTTAAACTAGCAAAGTTAGAGGGTTAGTCTAGGGTTAGTTTGTGAGATATTAGTGGTTAGGGTTAGAGTTTAAAGCATCCCTAATGGATGTAGGTTAGTTTTAATACAGAAGCAAGAATTTTTGGGAGAAATAGGACGCCCAAAGGGAGGAAGAATCCCCAAGGCATCAAGATCATTATCCAAAAGAGACAACTTCAAAACTTGAAATTTGTACGTTTACCAAGGCAACAATTTATTTCTCCCATGCAACAAGCAAATGACTAGTTCCTTTAAGAAAGGGTTAATGGAGTTAAGAAAATGTGAAGAATATAGATAGGATACTTCTTTGGATGTGTAAACCCTTTTACTCCCCAAGGCAAGCTTCTCTTAGCTATGGTTTCAACTAAGAGGGTGTATGCAATTATACTCCTCTTTGTAAACCCTTATGAAGCAATATTCCCTTAGCAATAAAATGGTGGAAACACAAGTAGGGGTGTATTCCATTATACTCCCTACTTGACCCATTCAAATAGAACCTTTAACTTGTACAAATGATAATACAATGAAATAAATGGCACCGTCAAGCATTAAAAGGAAATAAAAGCTAGACTAATCACCAAAAAAGCAATGAAGAAAGCCTTCCAAGGCTAGCACAACATCTCCATCAACCCTAACCAAGACAACCATAAACAAAAACACAAGAGAGAGAAATATCCAAAGAGAGAGAAAATTTCAGTCCAAGAGCCTCTCACAATGGAGAGTTATGTTTTGAAAAGGAGATCTTATGATCTCTACTTATAAAAAATGTAGCTAACATAGTTTGTCCACATAATATTAGGGAAAAACACAAGACAAGGGGATAACAACCCTTGTATTTCCCCTTTACAATAATTTAACACCATTTTACACATTGAAAACCCTAAAATAAAGGTGACGCCATCCCTTGAAGGAGGATGTTTTGGAAAATTGAGCAAGTCGTTGGAGCTGGGATACAAAGTAGGGCCTCCAAAGGTCATGTGGCAATCATCCAGAGCCCCTCCAACTCAAAATGACACGTGTCATGTTATGATTCATCATCAACCACCATATGCCCCTCAAATGTGACGTCAAGCCCCTAGGGAGTGAAGTTTTTCCCATTTTGGGAAATTCATTTGGCATGCAAAGGGTGGGATATGTCCATCCAACTGTCTCCTATGCCTCCGAAAGCATATCTTTGATGTCTAGCATGTGGGCCTATTTCATCCATCATATGGGTTGCTTTCCCTCATGGAAACCCAAGCTAGGCTTGCTCTTCCAAAACTGGCTACCAACCTGTACATGCAAGACAAATGAATACGCCCTCCAAGGATGTCAAGTCAAAGCATCATGAAGAGTAAATAATAAAAGATCCATTAAATCATGTATACCAAGACTACATGATACAAACATGTGCCTAAGAAACTAGATTCTTTGCCAAGTTTGGTTGTGGGAGGGTTGGCATGATATTTATTTTCAATGGATCAAACCCCCTAAGTCTAGGCACAACTCTCTGAGTCATGTGAATGAAATGGAATGGATGGGGGAAGTATTCAATGGGCATGGGGTTCATGATATGCAAGGGTCTATAGTATCTCATTTATGGCTGCCTTTGTGGAGGGTGTCTCTCACCTTCGTCCATAATGTATTTTTTCCAAGCCCACCAATTTCCTTTTATCTTTATTTCTTTGTATTTTCTTTCAATATAGCATAGGGTGAGTTGGATGCCACTTCCCTGGCATGGTGACCAGATATTTCCAGTATCACCCACAAGTACTTTAACAGAAATGAGAAGGTTGGCTCGTGATGAGACCCCTTTCCCTCATCCATGCAACTGAAAGCCATTACCCTGGTGTGATTGATAGAAATGGTAATTTCATACTGTTATATACCCATGGATGTGATAGAATGGCTCATGATGAGACCCCCTATCCTCAAATGATCCTTTAAGAATATTTATTTATTCTTTTCATGGGGTCCTTATTTTCTTGCGGAGAATATTTTCATTGATTTCTCATGATCCCTTGGGAAAAGCATCTGGAAGGTTCATACAATGTTTTTATCTTTTACCAGATAACTCCCCTCTGGGCCTTCAACCCCTTCTTCCCATGAAATGAGTAATGATCCCTTATAGGATCATTCTACCCCAAAATACCAAGAGATGATGTCATGAGGGGAAATAATGATGGAAAGTGGTAAGTATGATCGGTAGTGGCACCATGAATCAACAAAGGAAGCTCTCAGAAACACCCCATCTTAAGGGTGACCATCTACTTGAGTGCCCCAAGCCAACCACCAACATTTAAACAAGGTAAAAGGCATAGTTTCCAAATAAAATGTCTCATAATAAAAAATAACCTCTGATACACAAGCTAGAGTGCCTCAAATATTAAAATGATGTCCACCACCATACCTGACTTGTACTACATGGAGAAAGACCCAAGTGACCTATGGTACCAATATGGTGTGCACGATGACCAGGTGTTGGATCGTTGTGGTGGCAATGTAGGTCTTTGGTTGTGCAAAAGGGATATTGTTGGACATGTGGCCTCTCGACACTCCATATCTACAACTAGAGGGCCTCAAGACGTAATCTCCTTAGTTATCCACAAAATGGGGATAACATTTGGCTCCTACTTAGGGACATGTTCTCATCGTAGAGTGAATGAGAACCGTAGCATATCCTGGTAGACCTGTGCCTACTTACCTTGGGTCTTGGGACCCTGAATATCAAGTCCTAAAGGTGTCAGGTGAAATCGTACAACCACCTGATCATCGGACGAAGATATTTCCCCCTTGTGATTAATCATGTGAAACAACCAATATAAGTCCAACACATAGTAATCATGAGCATAAATAGACATATAATCAATCATGAAATAAAACTCGTGGAGATGGGTGGGAGGAAGGAAATCTTGCTGAAAAGAGAAACCACAATCTTGATCATCCTGGAACTCCCTCCTGGAAGCATAGCCACAAGCCCAATCTATCAATATCTGGAGTGGAATAGCATATGTAGATGATGGCTCATATTCATCCTCATCAACACAATTACTTCTCCTTGAATACTAAGTAGATGTGAGATAACTCAATAAGACCCCATGCTTCACCCAAGGGAAAGAAATGAGGTATAGGACAGGTTCAGGTCTAGAAGAAGAAAAATGTTGCCTCTTCGTCTGTGAATCCTCATGAGAATAAAAAAGATGACAAAACTTCTTCTTCGTAGAGTGAACCTATGATTTCCCTGGGATGGCTATGTCTTGGTACTATTCCAAAATCAAGGGCAAAGATGTCTGAAAATCCTCATAGAAAAAATATTCATCCCAAAATGGATATGCATTACCCTGAAGATGTTGTGACAAGTCATTCTCAAATGGATCGAGCAAATATGTGATCATTCAATGATCACCATCCCAAACATATGAGTCATATACACATGTAGACCAATCCTTTGTTTGAGGGCTACCCTCAACATCGTAGGTCGGATCTCCATCAAAGGTGAAAAGGCTCATGTCCCATCCATGTTCTCCAGTCTGTATGAAAGTGTCGATATGCTAACCAATTGTATCCAATGGATATTCTAGTGCTCCTTCATTTACAGGATCACGGAACAAGTTGTCATCAAGATCCTCGAAAGGGTCATAACTCATAGTGTTCTCCTCTTGATGTGTATGAGCAATAACGTCTTGGATATATTCATCTTGGTCATTAAGTGAAAGGACTTCATCTTCATTAAATGCCTCCTCAAAATATTGAACGTGATAAGATTCATCAAGATATTCTTGGAAGCTTTCTTCATAAGCATGTTCTTCAAGAACCTCTTCATCTATGAGGGCTTGGTCTTCGACAAATTCATGCAATAACTCTTTTACTTAGTTCATCATCTCTTCAATGACTTTATTAGCAACTCTTTCCCTTTCCATCTGCAAAATTTCTTTCCATGATAAATGGAGAGGTTTTGGTTGATTCCAAGGTACCATAGTACCATTGACTAAAAGAACACATCAAAGGAGTCTCTAGGGGAGAGAAAGGATCATCAAAGGATGAAAAGGGGAAGCAGGGGAAAGGAAAATAATGGAAAGGTTGAGTCTTCAAACAAACTTTGAAGAAGGTTTGTCAAAGGAAAATGGGTAGGTTCTTGGAGTGGAGTCGCCAGGAAATCTCAGGGTGAAGGATTTGGGAAAGAGACTTGCTAAAAGTGTCGTTTAGGGAATGAAGAGGATTAAAAATCCTCCCCGAAAACAACGCCAAAATGTTATAGCGCAAGTTGTAGGTTGGGAAAATCCCGACCCAACCACAAAGCAAGTGCTACAACTTGGGAATCCTACACCCAATGTCACCTCGATGTAGGTCTCACACTTCAACGGTGACTAGGTCACTCTAGGGAGGTGATCCCGATGACCCTATGGGGATTGAGAAGGATGAAGGTAAGTGTAAGGAGAAGTCCTCCGGAAGTTAAAGCAATGGAAGACAAGGTTGGTTGAAAATGGTAAGTGAAGAGAGGTAATATCAAGTAAAGAGATTGTTGTCGGTGCACCTGTACCTGCTCAAGACACAAGAAAAGACAGTTTTCCAACAAATTATAGTAATGGATCAGAAATTTAAGCTTGTTTTCCATAAAATACAGCAACATACAAGTTAGTGAATCAACAATTATTATATTACATCCAAATCAGCAAGTAAAAGGTCTATATTAGTTAGCAAAGTCAACAATAAAACTAGTAACCAATGTGGACCGAAAATAACACTTCAATACTGAATAAAGACGGTTGTCATAAAAGTAAATTTATACAGCATTGTATCAACCTTATGGATGTAGAATTCAATGAAGTAAAACATAAAATCTGACTGTCAAAAAGTACCAAAAGCTAGCCCAATAGATGCACCTAGGTTAGTAGGTTAAACTAGCAAAGTTAGAGGGTTAGTCTAGGGTTAGTTTGTGAGATATTAGCAGTTAGGGTTAGAGTTTAAAGCAGCCTTAATGGATTTAGGTTAGTTTTACTACAAAAACAAGAATTTGTGGGATAAAGAGGATGACCTAAGGGAGGAAGAATCCCTAAGGCATCAAGATCATTATCCAAAAGAGAGAACTTCAATACTTGAAATTTGTACGTTTACCAAGGCATCAATTTATTTCTTGCATGCAATAAGTAAATGACTAGTGCCTTTAAGAAAGGGTTAATGGAGTCAATAAAATGTGAATAATATAGATAGGCTACTTCCTTGGGGGTGTAAACCTTTTTACTCCCAAAGGCAAGCTTCTCTTAGCTAGGGTTTCAACTAGGAGGGTGTATGCAATTATACTCCTCTTAGTAAACCATTATGAATCATTATTCCCTTAGCAATAAAATGGTGGAAACACAAGTAGGGGTGTATTCCCTTATACTCCCTACTTGGCCCAAGCAAATATAACCTTTAACTTGTAAAATGATAATACAATGAAATAAATGGCACCTTCAAGCATTGAAAGGCAATAAAATCTAGACTAACCACCAAAACATCAATGAAGAAAGCCTTCCAAGGATATCACACCATCTCCATTAACCATAACCAAGACATATCCATAAAAAAAACCACAATAGAGAGAAATATCCGAAGAGAGCGAAAATTTCAGTCCAAGAGCCTCTCATAATGGAGAGTTATGTTTTGAAAATGAGATCTTATGATCTCTATTTATACAAATGTAGCTAACATAGTTTGTCCACATAATATTAGGGTAAAACACAAGACAAGTGGATGACAACCCTTGTCTTTCCCCTTTACAATAATTTAACACCATTTTACACATTGAGAACCCTAAAACAAAGGTGACATCATCCTTTGAAGGAGGACGTTTTGGAAAATTGAGCAAGTCGTTGGAGCTGGGCTGCAAAGTAGAGCCTCCAAAGACCATGTGAGAGTCATCCAAAGCCTCTCCACCTCAAAATGACATTTTTCATGCTCTGATTCATCATCAACCACCATATTCCCCTCAAATGTTAAGTCAAGCCCCTAGGGAGTGGAATTTTTCACCTTATGGAAAAGTCATTTGGCATGCAAAAGGTGGGCTATATCCATCCATATATCTCCTAGGCCTCTGAAAGTATATCTTTGTCATCTGACATGTGGGCCTATGTAATCCATCATGTGGTTTTCTTGCCCTCATGGAATCCCAAGCTAGGATTTCTCTTCCAAAACTAGCCACCAACCTGTACTTGTAAGACAAATGGATACGCCCTCCAAGGATATCAAGTCAAAGAATCATGAAGAGTAAATCAAGTCAATAAAAGAGCCACTAAATCATTTATACCAGGACTACATCATACAAACATGTGCCTAAGAAATTAGATGCTTTACCAAGTTTGGTTGTGGGAGGGTTGGCATGGTACTTATTTTCAATGGATCAAACCCCCTAAGTCTAGGAACAACCCTATCTGAGTCATGTGAATGAAATGGAATGGATGGGGGAACTACTCAATGGGAATGGGGCTCATGATATGCAAGGGTCCATAGTATCTCATTTATGGGTGACTTTGTGGAGGGTGTGTCACACCTTCGTCCATAATGCAGTTTTTCCAAACCCATCAATTTCCTTTTATCTTTCTTTCTTTGTATTTTATTTCAATATAGCATAGGGTGAGTTGGAGGTCACTTCCCTAGCGTGGTGACCAAATATTAGCAGTGTCACCCACAAGTACTTTCATGGAGATTAGAAGGTTGGCTTGTGATGAGACCCCCTTTCCCTCAGCCATGCAACTCAGATGCATTACCCTGGTGTGATGGCCATAAATGGTAATGTCATACTATTAGATACCCATGGACATGATAGGATGGCTCGTGATGATACCCCCTATCCTCAACTAATTCTTTAAGATTATTTATTTATTATTTTCATGTGGTCCGTATTTTCATGTGGAGAAGATTTTCATTGCTTTCTCGGGATCCCTTGGGCAACGCATATGGAAGGTTCATAAAATGATTTTATCTTTTACTAGCTAACTCCCATCTGAGCCTTCAACCCCTTCTTCCCATGAAATGAGGAATGGTCCCTTCTAGGATCAATCTACCCCAAAATCCCAAGAGATTATGTCATGAGGGAAAATAATGATGGAAAGTAGTAAGTATGGTCGAGAGTGGAACGATAACTCATTAAAGGAAGCTCCCAGAAACACTCCATATTAAGGGTGACCATCTACTTGAGTGCCCCAAGCCAACCACCAACATTTAAACAAGGTAAAATACATAGTTTACAAAGAAAATGTCTCATAATAAAAAGTAACCTCTGATACACAAGCTAGAATGCCTCAAATATAAAAATGATACCCACCATCATACCTGACTTGTACCGCATGGAGCAAGACCCAAGTGACCTGTGGTGGCAAGATGGTGTGGACGATGACCAAGTGTTGGATCATTGTGGTGGAAATGTGGTTCTCTGGTTGTGAAAAAGGGATATTGTTGGTCATGTGGCCTCTTGACACTCCATATCTGAAACCTGAGGGCCTTGAGACATAATCTCCTTAGTTATCCACAAAATGGGGATAACAAACCAGATAACCCATAACACATAACAAAGTAGTGCTCTGTGTGAGGAAATTGATTTATCTATCATCCAAAATTCCATATATTCCAGCAAATTTAATTTATCCCGATGAATTTGTAATTTGAAACTATTGAAAATTGTCATCCATACAACTTTGGTGAACTGGCAGTAAAAAAATCAATGGTTCACAAATTCACAATCATTTTTACACATGCTGCACCAACCAGGCCAAATCCACTTTCTCTTTTGACCATTATCCCACGTAAGGGTCTTATTAGCCAAAGAAATCCATAATAAAATTATGATTTTTAAAGGACATGCTAACTTCCATACCAACTTCCACCACCACTAGCTCACATCGCCCAATCCTTCATTGATTTTGGATTTATACCCTAACTTTGTTGTAAGCACCCCTAAGAATTTATTCAATGACCATTGTAATTTATCATCCTATTCCTTTAAAACAATAGCATTGTGCTTAAGGAGATTGGTATAGTTTGTCCATTCTTCATCCAAGTGACCTTCTAGTTCCAATGACTCTGCATTTTTCCAAGATTGAATCCCAACTTCCTAGACCATCAAATTTGTCGCATCCACTAAACATGTAATTCCTTTAATCTGTAAGGCCTGTAGAAGAGGTTCAGAGAGACTATAGTTGTCACTACATCCTATCCAATGGCTCTAGCCAACAATCAACTATGTACTCTCCCAATTTTCCATGCAGCCCAATGACCAAGAATATCATAAGCTTTAACCAATCCTTTCCAGATGTTGGAAGCCCCTTTAAAATATTTTATCTCTTTTCTTAACCAAACCTCCATGTCTTTGTTTTCAAGATACTTTTCCTTCATCACTTTTCCCCATAGTCCTTTGTTGAACAACGTCCTTCATAGACTTTTGACCGCCAATCCTTGGTTGAACACATACATCTTATTAAGACCCCATCCACCTAATTCCTTGGGTCTGGCTATCTTATCCCATTTGACCATTGGAATTCCTTCCTCAACTCTTTTACTTATCCACATCAACCTATAACACTTTTTCTTCATATGATCAAATATTCCTATGGGTACATGTGCTATGGATAACCAATAAACAAGAATACTTTATAGAACATATTTTACCAATACTAGTCTTCCTCCTTGAGAAATCCACCTATTACACCAACAAGTAATTTTGTCTTTCATTTTCTTTATTATCCAAGTCCAATCGTCCTTTTTATAATCATTAGATTTTATATGAAAACCTAAATACTTGACACCCACATCTAGGGGCTCAATCTTCATAGGGAATAGTTGCTCTAGCCTCCTTAGGAAATCATCACTCGGACCATTTTCCAAAATACTATCTATTTGTTTATATTGATTTCCTTCATTGTTGATTTGCAAAATAAATCTAAGATAGTTTTTAAGTAACTTTGTTCCCTCAAATTTCCTCTACCAAAAAGTAAAATGTCATCTACAAACAACAAGTGGGTTACCTCAATGGAATCCATAGCTTGTATTCCTCTAAAGAATCCACTTTTGTTTGCTTTGGTTATCAGTCAGTTGAGACCTTCTTCTACCAGGAGGAACAAAACTAGTGACAAGGGGAATCCCTGCCTGAGACCCCTCAATTCCTTGAAGAATCCCGAAGGAGATCCATTTATTAACAGTACAAATTTTGCAGATTCCATACACCCCATAATCCAATCAACAAATTGAAGTGATAAACCTATTTGAAAAAGAACCAAATTGAGAAATATCTAATTGACTTTGTCATATGCCTTCGAAACATCAATTTTCATGACTATTGTAGGTTGTTTTCTAGTTTTTATTGAATGAAACCCTTGCTAAGCTATCCCGATAGCATCATGAATCTTCATATTGAAAATAAATCCAAATTGTTCCTTCAAAATGGAATTGAATAGTACTTGTTTCATTATATTCACAATGATCTTCAAGACATTCTTGTAGATAATATTTCAAATGGATATCGGATTGAAATCATCAAAAGTGGAAGGATCATTCTTTTTAGGAATAAGTGCTATAAAGGTGGCATTTAAATCCGACAACATCTTTCTAGATCTTTTACTTCCCTCAATCACCCTAAGAAACTCATCCTCTAAGAAGTCATAGAATCCTAAGAAGAATTCCACTATCCATCCATCATGTCCTAGAGTTTTGGCCTTCTTAAAATTCCCTAGAACACCTTTAATTTCTTCCTTTGTTACGTCTAACTCCATAATTTCATTCATCTCATCATTAAAGAATTTAGGAAAAAGTCTGACTACTTTCATAATCTCCCCTATATTAGCTACATCACTCTCCTTAAACAATAATTGGAAATGTTGTATACATGCATGGGAAATATCCTTGAAGGATGAGACCTGTGAACCATCTGGACCTTTCAACTCCTAAATATGGTTAAATCCCTTATGTAGGAAGCATATTTTTGAAAAAAAATTGTATTATTGTCTCCCTTGGCCAACCATAAAGCATAGTTTTTAAGCCTCCACTTACTTTCTTCCAAATCCATAAGGACTTTCTTTTTACCTTCAAGTTCTTTTGACCGTTCACCCTTCTCATCATTGAAAATCCCACTGCTATTTTGGTTAAAATGATCTTGTATCGTTGCCTCTAGAGCATTCAAGGATTTTTTATATTCTTTTGCTTTTTCCTTTAACCATTCTGCAACCATCTTCTTAACCTAGATCAAGTTGTTTGAGAACTAAATCATGGAAAATTCACCAAATGAAAGCTTCATAATTAGATGTCTGAAGCTTTCCTTCAAGATCCAAGAGTGATTAAAATTAAATGGAAAAGAGGAATTTTGTTTCTCCACCTCAAGTTGCAATAGGATAAGTAGATGGTCAGAGTGCTCACTAGAACCTACCCATGATTTGTATCTACATATATTCTCAAGTGTCTTCTCAGAAACAATAAATTAATCCAATCTTTTTGAAACACTGGCCCATCCACTTCTAGAATTTCGCCAAGTTGGAACCACCTTAATTGGTTCAACATCCACTAATATTAAGTCTTCAAAGAAATGAGTGAAAAATTCTACCAGTGGATCCGATCTAGCGACCTCACCCAAATATTCTCTCGAATTCAAAGTTAGGTTTATGTCACTTCCTACGATCATGTTAACCCCACTCAAGGTTTGTTGCTCTTTTAATTTGTTCCAGAATTGTAATCTATTTCTATATGAAGCATACAAGTTCACAAGTTTGAACCACTTTTCTATACCCTTGGCCCTTCCTTCAACCACGATTCCAAAAATAAAACAGATAGAATTAGTATCCTCAAAAATATTGTTTCAACTAGTTACTAAACCAGAGAATCCCTACTCACCCACAACACATAAATTCCACTCCTTCAAGATAGAGGAAAGAAACTCAATCACTTTTGTCCCTTCACACATCGTCTCTTAGAACATAATCACATACAGCCTATACACATAAAGCAATATTTTGAGGGCTAATCTATTGAGGACACCCCCTAACCCTCTAACGTTGAAGGAAAAAAATATCACGATGGAGCAACTTTCATGGGGTTCTCCGCTCTAAGTTCCCCTTGTATAGACAACTTTTTGGATGTCTTTACCTCCTTTGAGGCCTTCAATTTTTCTTTAGAGATATATATTTTCTCCCCACTGGATCTGGATTAGAGTGAATCAAACCTAAACCACCCTTGATCCCTCCTCTTTCATCTTCCAAGTTAGATTTCCTAGGGTGCAAATGATATGAGGAAGAAACAAGTTGATTTTTCAAGGTATATGCAACCTGATCAACCTTATTAGGTGGCCCTCCTTCATCTAACTTCAAATATGCACCCAGATCCATGTTCAAAAATGACAATTATCCAAATTCCATTAATGAAACACCACCATGTACCAAAACTACTTGTGATTCCCCCTCTCAAATCTCTCCTTTAGTTGATAGGGACACTTCATTAAAAATGGAGAGAGGTTGTGAATATGAAGAAAAAGAGTCCTTACCTTTATATGCACTAGCTGAAGAAGAATCCTTATGGGGATCCTCCTTTTCATTTGAGAAGTCTTATATATGATTAGGGAGAGACATGTCAGCATCAACCCCCTGAGAGGGTGACATTATTCCTTTTTCTTCCTCAGAATCCAAAGGAATCTAATCATCTAGGATGTCTAATTTTCTAATCCACTACTTCTTCTTAGGTTTCCATTGGGGCCTTTGGATGCTACACTCTCTCCACAAATGGACTACCATGTGGTAATTTGAGCAATGAAATGGCACTTTCCAGTAGTCCAACGATTTAAATAGCACCAATTCCCCCCTGACAATTTAATTTTTTGTCAACAACACATCCCTAATATCAACTTCGACAAGCACCTTTGCCATTCATTTGTCGAAGTAGTCCCAGATATTCTCCTCAACCATAATGAAATTTATGATATTACATCCAATTAGTCATAAAACCGCTTCATTCCAAAATTCTAGTGGCAACCCAAGGAGAAGTACCCAAGTATGTTGGATATTCATTGGCTTGCACGGGGATCAAACCCTAGCTTCCAACTATATAGAACTAGACTCAAAGACCCCCACAACTAGTTGTGTTTGAGGATTATAATAGTGTCTTATGTTCTTTTTAATTTGAAGCATATCCACCCTCTGACCAGGCAGTGATACTGAGGGTATATCCCAAAATTTTGTGCCAACTTGTTTCCAACCAAAGTTTCAAAGAATATCCTTTTACCAATTTTCCAATAAACCCGCCCACTAGGTGTTGGACATGGTGTTATGTTTTCATTGATTTCAACAAGGGTTAAATGGATTTATCATCCAGACAAGTATTTGGCTATACCATTTGTAGGAATCGACAGTAAAGAACGAAGAAAAATGTAGATCATTGGATCAAAATAAGAGCACGATCGGATGGTAAACAATGAAGAACAATGTTGATCATTGGATAAAAATAAGAGCATGATCTGACAGTAAAGAAGGAAGGAGTGATTTTTATCATTGGATCAAAATGAAATCATGATCAAACGGCTAGGATATCTTTCAGCGAGTCCACTGAGAAACCAAAAAAAATTGGCTAAGTATCATATTCTATCGATATCACTTCAAAAATTTCTAAGTATGGTTCGTTATGGAGGTAATGGAAGTTGGGAATGCATTTTGATGACATCCTAGAAGAGATATGAGTCTGCAAGTCCGACAGTCTGTGAGCTTGAGAAAAATAACTTAAAATTTTTCTAAGTATGTTTCAATATGTAGGTAACGAAAATTGGACATGCATTTTGATGACATCCTAGAAGACTAGATATGAATCTGAGAGTCAGCGAGCTCGAGAAAAATCACTTAAAAAAATTATAAGTATAGTTTCATCTTGGAGGTTGCAGAAGTAGGGCATGCATTTTAATGACACCCGAGAAGACATGTGAGTCTGCAAGTCCTAAAGTCTATGAACCCATCACATGAAATAATTCTAAGTAAAATTCCATGTTTAAAATGAATAAGAATTGTCCACTCAATGGTTGATTATATATGAACTGTCGATCTGTCTAAAGCGCCTAGATGAAATAAGGACTGTCCATCTCAACACCCGATTAAGTCTGCGTTGTTGATTTATTCAAATGATTAAGTCACCATATTTGGTCCCCACCATATTTGAAGTAAAAATGGGTCATCCATCTCATTGGGCGATTAAATCAGATCTGTTGGATCAATATCTTCTCAGGAGTAAGGTAAGCAATTGGATCAACTCATGGGTGCAATCATATTCGTTCGTTGGTAAAAGGCAACGTGGGTTGAAGGAAGCACATAGGTGCCTAAAAACATTATGTATGAATAACATATACATGCATATCAAAATCAATGGTCAAGATTTAATCTTGGTATCAATCCTATGGTAGCTGAGTCTCTATGAAACCATAGCTCAGTGCAATGAAGAAATTGACAGTTTTAATCAATTTCATGAAGGGTTTTTTTATTGATCATAAGGAAGATTGACATGAGAAGATCAAAACATAATCAATGTACAAGGGTTTTGAATTCAACTAAGTTAATTTTAATTACATTCTATTGTGAATGAAGAGGCACATTGGTTCATTATTAAAAGACACAATTGTTCAAATTCACACTAGTTGGAAGACTATATAAATGAGAAAGAATGGTGAGAAGAAGGTGTCTCTTTCATCTACATCTGAAGATCAAAATCATGTGTAGAGTCCAAGGAAGAAAAATGAAGATAATTATGAAGTGAGGGTGGAAGGGAGGATCAAGGAAGGGTTAGTATCCTTTGCTAATTAAAGTGTAAAAACAAGGAGTTGGTGCTTCTTAAGGTTGGTTCCCTAAAACCAAGGAGTTGGTGCTTCCTAGTGTTGGAGCCCTAAAACAAGGGAGTTGGTGCTTCCTAGGGTTCGTGCCCTAAATCAAGGGAGTTGGTGCTTCCTAGGGTTGGTGACCTGAAAAAGGGGATTGTTGTCTATTAGAGTTGGTGCTCTAAATCAATCTTCATATAAAACTTGTAATTTGTAATTTAAGTTTATACTTATTGATGTTATTTACTAAAGTTTCTTGTTTATCAATAAAATTAATATATAATTATTTAAAGATTGTGAAAAATGATTAATACTGATTCACCCCCCTCTCAGTATTAACCATATTCCAAAAATTTGTATCAAAGTGAGTTCCTTCAACGTAGTCTAATAACTGGAAGGTATATTATGCATAATCCTATGGATCAACAAGAAGGAATGTCTTCCACCATAGCACCTTTGCTCAAAGAGAAATATTATCCACTTTGGAGTGTGAGGATGAAAGGATATATAATGTCCATGTGTTTTTATATCTAGCAATTTGTAGAAGATGGGAACATTGCACTTGTTACTACTCCCACAGACAATAGAAAAGAAGTTTTGTAATGGCAATGCAAGAGTAGTCAATGCTATCCTAGGAGGATTAGCCAATCCTATATTTGTGAAAGTATGATCCATATTTAGGAGTGGAACGAAATGATTAACAAACTGAATATAATAAACACAGAGATATGAAGAACAACATAGATATCTAGTGAACAATATTTTCTATTGAATAAATGAAATAGGATGAAACTATAAAACTGTAGAATTGAAACACTTACTCAAATGGTGGTAGCTATCTCTGAGAAGAGATCTAGATGTTATGCGCATCAATCTGATCATAATGATTACAATGAGGCTCCAGAGGCCTTTTTAACATTACTCATGACTGCCAAAACCCTAGACATCCAAAAAACTAACCCTATGAGATGAAACACCAAAAGTTATGTGGGCCCTTATGGGTAAGTTGGTACCTCAACTTCCCGGGGTTGTAACTTTTTCATACAACCTCTTTTTTAGGCGTGTAATAGCCCATTGGAAAGTTATTTTCGAGAAATACAAATTATGTCGTCAAACTCTAACTCTGTCTATAGTTTGACTGTGGCGAGCCAAGAAAACATTGTTTAGGGCCCCAAAACATCCCTGGAATTACAACAAGATGTGTTGACATGAAAACATACAAAATAATCCAATTGGATTAATTGGGAGGCCACCAATATCCACCTAGAAGATGTGTAGGGCTTCAGATAGCCCCGGAAGTGTAGAACCCATAATTACAAAGAAGTACAGAAGAACGTGGTGAACTAAAAATTGCCAAGAGGAGCCAATTGGAATAGGTGGGTGGCCACCAATATCCACCTGGATTAGTCCTCCCCCCTTAGGAAGCAATGGTATCCATTGTATTGATTTCCCCCATCAGGTGAGGAAACTTCTATTGAATTTGGCCTCGAGTGAGCCACTTTCCTTGGTGGAGGAGTTTCCCTGTCTTGACAACCTGATAAAGTTGGACCCTCTGTTGGCGAGTGCGCTTGACCTATGTGTCCACTATCTGATCATTGGATGCATGTTCCATGCAATCAGGGTTGAGCTATGTTGGGGTCAGTTGTTATGCAATCTTTGAGGTGTCCAATAATGGTGGAAAATATGGGTGAAGGAGGTCCACATTGAACATTGGGTGCAATCCAAGGAAGGGTGGAGTGTTGAGCTCAAAATAATTTCTACCCACGACCTTGGTGATGGTGTAAGGCCCATAGAAAAGTGGGCGAAGCTTTGGATGGGGCCTTGTAATACACCTTCTGCAAATGTAACCAGACGTTGTCTCCAACCTGAAACTGGTGTGGTACCTTGTGTTGTTCATGGCACTTCTTGTACTTAGCATTGGATTTCTGCAAAACATCATGGACCTATTGGAATATGTCTTGAATTCGCTCGATGAATATGGTGGCTTTCTCAGTCTCAGATTGAACGTGGGAAGAGTCTTTCTATGTGGTTGTCAGAGGTAGTGCAACATCAATGGGACCCAAGTGTTGGAATATCAGTCCCCTGAAATGGGTTATGGCCAGTGGAGCTATGGAGATCCTTGTTGTAATTGTGTTGAACATATGAGAGACTCTCATACCATGTATGTGAATGCTTAGAGTTGTACATGCGTATGATCTTCAAAATTATCTGATTGATGAACTTTGTTTGGTCATTTGTTTGGGGGTGGAAAGCAGTGGATTTAGTGAGTTTGGTGTCCAACAGTGACCAGATACTCGACCAAAATGTGCTGAGAAACCTATTGTCCCAGTCGGAGATGATGGTCTATGGTATCCCAAAATGGACCCACACTCGTTTGAAGAAGAGCTTGGAAATTTATGTCGTTGTGATGTTATTCTTGTAGGTTGTGAGGATGGACATCTTTGAAAACCGATCAACAACCAAAAATACACAATCATTGCCTTGCTTGGTGGACGAAAGGCTAGACATGTAATCCATCGAGATGGATTCCCAAGGATTATCAGGGGTAGGAAGAGGGGTGTATAAGCCTTGCTTCTTTATGGCTGGCTTGGAAATGACACAGGCAATGCAAGATATGATATACTTGCTGACATCATGTCGAAGTTTTGGCCAATAATTTTTTTTTTATGGAGAACGGTCAAAGTTTTCTCCATGCCGAAATGTCCTGCCATCGAACTGTAGTGGGATTCCCAAATCATCTTTTCACGCTCACTTGCAGGAACACAGATATGGCCTAGATGACATAACAACCCATCTTGAATGTGAAAAACAGTGACAATCACTCCTGTACCCAAGATTTGATAGGTGGTGGGGAAGTCTGGATCTTGTCGATAAAGTTGGGGCCACTCATATGCCTCATATCCATAAAAATGGAGCACAGTGGTGAGTGAAGCCATGGGAGGTCAACTGAGGCAGTCAATGACATGATTTGTGATTCATGTCTTATACTTGATGTTGAGATGGAACTACTACAGGAAGGTGGACCACTTTTGATGGAGTTTGTTCTACAACTTCCCCTGTGTCTATATGAACCATAGAGGCTTGTTAACAGTTTGGATGATCGTCTCCTTTCCTAGAATGCAATGTTTCCATTGACGGCATACTTGTACAATGGAATACATTTCCTTGTCATAAGTGGGGTATTTTCAGACAATATCTGAGAGTGTGTCACTACAGTATGCCACCGAATGACCGTGTTGAGTGAGAACTACACCTACAACATAGTCATATGCATCAGTATCAATCTCGAATGGTTGTTGAATATGGGGCAAGGAGAGTACTAGAGCTAAGCACAAGAGATTCTTCAAATCATCAAATGCTCATTGTTTTTCATTCCCCAACACAAAATTTTCCCTGCCACCACCCTTGGTCATGTGTTTGAGGGCCCATGCAATATGGGAGAATCCCAACATGATCCGTCGATAGAATTTGGACAGTTCCAAGAAGCTCCAAAGCTCGGTGAGTGTGGTTGGGGCTGGCCAGTCACGGATGACTTGGATCTTAGCAGGATCAACATGTACCTCATGCTCATCAACAATGTATCCCAAGTATTGGACCTTGTTCATGCCAAAGGAACATTTTTTCAAGTTGGCATATAGCTTGGGTTGTCGTAGAGTGCTCAAAACCTGTTGAATATGCCGCATGTGCCCCTCCCAAGTTATGTTGAAGATGAGGATGTCATCCAAATATACCACCACAAAAGAGTTGGCGAATGGTATCAATACATCATCCATCAACCTCATGAAAGTGGTTGGTGCATTTTTTAGGCCAAATGGCATGACCAACCATTCAAAGAGACATTCTTTAGATTTGAAAGTTGTCTTCCAGACATCAGTTGGTTTGATGGGAACCTGGTGGTAGCTAGACTTTAGGTAAATCTTGTTGAAGAACTTTTCCCCCTTGATTCGGTCAAGAAGGTCATCAATCCTGGGAATTGGGTATCAGTTTCTGACTATGATTTTTTTTAATGCTCTTTAATCAATGTAGAGTCATCATGTCTCATCCTTCTTCTACACCAATACAATCGGGCTTCTGCAAGGGGAGGAGCTAGGTCTGATGTGCCCCTTTTGAAGAATCTCTTGGATCTGACACTTTATTTCGTCATTTTCCATCAACGAGCAACGATAGACTAGTCCATTAGGCAGAGATGCACCAGGGGTTAGATCAATTGAATGCTTGACTTGGCAGTGTGTTGGTACCTTGACAGGTGAGGAGAATATGTCTTTGTACTCTTCCACAATCCCACCCACTTGCTTCTATTGCAAAGAGAGGATCTGTGTAGAGGCCACATATTTTGCGACGAACTTATGCTTTCTGTGAGCACAGATCACAAAGAATATGAACTTCCTGGTCTTTGAAATGACCTTATTTCATTTCTTAGTAAATATTAAAGAAATAACGGTAGGCAGCGCTACCTCTGATATCTTGTACAATTGTCTACCCAAAGTAATAATAACACGACGGGGTCTAGACTCATACACAACATGATGCTTCCACAAATATGGTTGTCCTAAAAGAACATCACAAAATTCAAGGGGAGAAATATCACACAATACCTCATCTTTGAAAGGATTGATTTTGTAGGGAAGACGACACTGTTGGCTGACATAGAGATCTCTTCCTTAGTGAATCCAACCAATGGTGTAGGGTTGCAGGTGTGATGTCATCGATAGGTCTATCTTCTTGATGACCTCTGCTAATATCAGGTTCTTCTGACTACCTCTATCTATAATGAAATGAAGTGGAGACCCCTTTACCCACATCTATGACTGAAAGAAGTGTTCCCCTTCCACTGGTTCTTCTGGTTTTCTTGGATATAATTTGGTGGTAGTGACAATGGAACTGGGTTCAACATCAATAATACACTTCCCTCCTTCTGGATTTGATTCAGAATCAGAATCAACCTCTGACTCAGAAGCCTTCATCTCAACAACGATTGACTACTTGGAGCGAAATTCATTAGTGTTGTGCCAAGGGATTTTATGGTATTCACACCATTTTCTCGTGTCCTTCTTTGTCCTCTCATTTCCATTCTTGTGTTCCAGCTTGGAATGGTTGTCCTGAGAGTGGCCATATTTTATTTTTCCTTTGTTGTGTGGGTTGGGGCATCCTTTTCCCTGCTTCGACTATGAGGAGTTTGCATATCCAAACTCTCACCTCTTCTGCTTAAATTTCTGCTCGATCTTGAAAACATATTTATAAGCCATGGCCAATGAGGCAATGTCCAAAAACTCCATTTTTGTTTGAATGTATCTATGCAAACGATCACTTTATTTGAGAACCAGATGTCACTCAGAGTCTTTGATACCCAACTTGGTGCACATGGTATGGAAAATATTGGTGAAATCTGGTATTTTCTGGTCCCTTTCTTGACACAGGTTGGTCCATCTGGTGTACTAGTCCTCATACCTTCCAACAGGGTCGTATTGTTTAATGGAATCCCAGAAGGAATCCCTTGTAGGGGAAACCACAAATATTGCAGATTCATCTATGGCCCTTTTCTCAAAGTAAGTTTCCCACCAAGCCTTAACATGGGGGACGACCTTGAGGAGTGCAAAAGTAATATTTTCCCTATCGAAAAAATTGTGGACCGAAAATACCCTTCAAGCAGATTCAACCTTTTATCTACAACATCCACATCTTTCAATCCTTCAAATAATGGAACATCAAAATTTACCTGTACCTTGAAGGGGTTTGCATGGTCGCTTGATGAATATGCTTCTCCTATGGGAAGTTGTCGAAGGATCTGCGCAAATTTGTCCATCTTTTCGTTCCTTTGTCCTGCAAGGGCTTCCTCAAGCAACATTTTAAAAGGATCTCCTGCTCCATCATCTTTCTTTTCATCTCCCATGGGTTGTTTTCGGGCTCGATGCGACCGATATTGCAACAAATCGATTGGTTCAAGTCCCAAATTCTTGTACCCATATCTTGTCGGGGACATGCACAAAGAAAAATAAATGAAGAGAAGATCGCTCTGATACCATTGATCTGGATTTAGGAGCAAAACGAACTGATTAACAAACTAAATACAATAAACACAAAGATATGAAGAACAACACAAATATCTAGTGAACAATATCTTCTATTGAATAAATGAAATAGGTTGAAACTATAAAAATGCATAACTGAAACACTTGCTCGAATAGTGGTAGTTATCTCTAAGAAGAGATGTTTCTACTGTGCGCATCCATCTGAGTATAATGATTACAATGAGGCTCTAAAGGACTTTTTAACATTACTCATGAATGCTAAAAACCTAGACATCAAAAAACCTAACCCTAGGAGATGAAACACCAAAAGTTATGTGAGCCCCTATGGGTAAGTTGGTACCTCAACTTCCCGGGGTCGTAACTTCGTTGGAAAGGTCTTTTCAAGAACTACACATTACATCGTCAAACTTTGACTCCGTCTACAGTTTGATTGTGGCGATCCAAAAAAACATTGTTTAGGGTCTCAAAAAAGCCCTGGATGCACAACAAGATGTGATGACATGAAAACATACAAAATAATTCAGTTGGATTAAGTGGGAGGCCACCAATATCCACTTAGAATGTGTGTAGGGATTCAAACAACCTCGGAAGTTTAGAACCCATAATTACAAAGAAGTACAAAAGAATGTGTTGAACTAAAAATTGTCAAGAGGAGCCAGTTGGAATAGGTGGGTGGCCACCAATATCCACCTGGATCAAAGTAATGCATTGTAAGTCAGCAAAATAAATGTGGGACAAACTGAATGTCATATATGAAGGAGATAGAAAAATAAAAAAGGCCAAACTACAAACCTATAGAACACAATTTGAAAACCTGGAAATGAAAGAAGAAGAGAACATAGTAGAATATCTTCAAAGAGTAGATGAAGTGGTCAACTCAATCAAAGAACTAGGAGAAGAACTCAAAGATCAACCCATTGTCCAAAAAATCTTGAGATCATTACCCATGAGATATGATTCCAATATTTCTACTCTTGAAGACAGACCAAACCTTGATAATCTCACAATGGATGAATTGCATGGGATCCTCACAGTGTATGAGATGATAATAGGGAAAGAAATACCAACAAAAGGAGAAACAAATTTCAAAGTATATAAAGAAAAGAAGAAACAAGAGCAGGTATCTAATGAAGATCAGTCAGAGATATCTGATGAAGAAATAACTAACTTCATGAAGAAACTCAAGAAAGGAACTGGTAGATACAAAGGAAAGTTTCCTCAAATATGCTTTAAATGTGGAAAGATTGGACATTTTTCTACCAAATGTCCCTATCCAAAACAAAAATAAATTGATAATGAAAGAACTTTCAAAGAATAGAAGAAGATCCAAACCAAAGACAAAAGGAATGTCTACAAGAAGAAGAAGACCTTTTACACTGAAGAGAACAACAGCTCATCTAAAGAAAGTGAAGAATAAGAGAAATTTGAGCACCTATTTATCAATATAGAAACAAAAAATAATCACACCGAAAATCAATTTGAGATTGAAGAAGAAAACTTTGAGGTTTAAGGAGAAGTAGATCTTGAAGCAGAGCTGATCAGTGCCCTAAAAAAACTCAGAAAGTATAAAAGGAAGAATAAATCATTAAGAGAACAACTGTCAGAATATGAAGAGGCACAAAAATCAAGAGAAAGAGAAGTGTCAAAGGCCATCAAAGAAACAAGGCAAGTCATCAATGATTTAAAGACTCAACTCCAGGAAGCCAAAATAATTGAAGAGGTCATTTTGAAACAACTCAATGATAGGGAACAAGACTATGAAAATATAGAAGCTGAAATTGTCCTGTGAAAAAGATAAATTGAAAAAGAAAAGAAGCAGTCAATGTTTGAGAACAATTCAAATATTTTGAATGATATTCTTAATAGCCAAAGATCACCAAATGATAAAACAAGATTAGGATATGATCAAAATTCAACCTCTACCTCACAGAAAACTGATAAACAATCAATCAACTGTGCAGATGCTCTTAGAAGTTCCTTAAAAAGAGAAGACAACAAGATAAAAATGGCACCATTAAAGACTGGTTTTAATAAGCAAGCACCTCCTCCACAAGGAAAAAAAGTGATGAGAAGAACTCCTCCTAATAGATATGAGCATATCTTTCTTGGATATTGATATTCATGCAACAACTTTGGACACAGAGCAGTACATTATAAAGCCTATAGAAACTGTGAACCAAGAAATATCCAGAGATATAAGAACAACAAAAATGATGTAGAGAAAAGAAATTATAATTCATTCTCTCTTTTACAAGAGTACAATGTTGAATTCCACAAGTGCGACAACTATGGCCATAAAGCTAGTGAATGTAGATTACCAATGCAATCCTTGAAGATGAGCAATTCTAACAAACAAGATAAAAAGATATGGAAAGAAAATAATATAGAAGAAAAAGTAATAGAATGTAAAGTGGCCCTGTATGAAATGAAAAAAAAGTGTCAGTGGTATATTGATAGTGGATGCTCAAAACATATGACATGAGATGAAGGAAAATTTATCACTTTGACAAAGAAGGATAAAGGTAAAGTCACTTTTTGAGATAATTTATCTGCCAAAATACTAGGAAAAGGCACAGTTTCTTTGGGAAACAAAAGGAATAAAGTAGAAAATGTGTTGCTAGTAGAAAACTTAAAACCTAATCTACTCAGTGTAATCCAAACCTGTGATCAGGGACATATACTCATTTTTTACTCCCGAAAATGTGAAATAAGAAAAGGATCAAGAAATTTAGTTGCTATTGCACCAAGAACCTCAATCAATGTGTATATCTTAGATATTGAGGAAGAAGAAGAATTCCATATGAGTCAAATAGATGAAATCTAGCTATGGAACAGGAGGATGGGACACTTGAGCTTTGATAACCTAATAAAATCTAGTAAAAAGGGAGTTGTAAAAGACATGCCAAAAATCATCAAGCCTTCAGACCCTATTTGCAAACACTATCAATTAGGGAAGTAGACAAGAGTCAAATTTAAGACAAAAGAGCATTCTACATCAAAAACCTTGGATATTGTTCACACTCACCTATGTGGGCCCTCTAGGACTAAAATTATACAAGAGGAACACTACTTCATCTTGATCATTGATTACTACATGAGGATGACCTGTGTATATTTTCTCAAAGAAAAATCTGAGGCATTTGAAAATTTTAAAGCATTCAAGACTTATGTAGAGAATGAAATAGATCTCAAAATCAAATGTTTAAGATCATATAATGGAGGGGAATTTACCTCTAAATAATTCAATAAGTTTTGTGAATATCATGGAATCAAGTTACAATTCTCAACTCCAAGAACTCCTCAACATAATGGAGTTGTTGAGAGGAAAAAGAGAATTGTTCAAGAGGTTGCAAGAACTATGTCGAATGAATCCAAGCTCCCAGGTAAATTTTGGAGAGATGCAATATAAACAACAGTGCACATAATTAACTGAGAACAACTGAGAGCTAACCATGAGAAAACACCTTATGAATTATGGTTTGGAAGACTAGCATCTATGAAACAATTCAGAGTCTTTGGAAGTAAGTGTTACATCAAGAGGGATGAATATAATCTAGGGAAATTTGAATCTAGATCATATGAAGGTATATTTCTGGGATATTCACCTAACAAAGAGGATTACGAATGTTATAATCTAAGATTTCACAAAATAGTGGAAAGTGCAAATGTAAAAATAAATGATCTAAAATTGAGAAAAATCAAATCTCAAGATGAATAAAAAATTGATGAATGGAGAAGAATTAGTGATGAAGAAGAAGATGGTGAATCACAGGATGAAGAAGATATTGAAGAACCACAAGAGAATGAACCAAAAACTAATGAAGAGAAGGATGGGGAAGAAACACCCTTACCCAAAGCACCATCAAAAATAGTTCAAAAGAATCACCTTGGAAATACAATTATAGGGGATAAAGAAGCAAGAGTAGAAACAAGAAGGAAAATTAGATTTGATTATGAACAAGCAATGCTTTCATTAATAGAACCCAAATTTTTTGCAGAATCCAACAAGAGTGAAGACTGGATAAAAACAATGAATGAGGAACTTGATCAAATTGAGAAAAATAAAACATGGGAACTTGTCCCTAGACCAAAACACAAGAATGTGGTAGGAACCAAGTGGATATTCAAAAACAAGCTCAATGAGAATGGACAAGTCATAAAGAACAAAGTCATACTAGTATGCAAAGGATATGCCCAAGTGGAAGGTATTGAATTTGAAGATAATTTTTCCACAATAGCAAGACTAGAGTCCATCATAATGTTTTTGGCATTTGCATGCTTCAAAAAATTCAAAATTTATCAAATGGATGTCAAGTCAGCATTCCTGAATGGAACATCAGAAGAAGAAGTATATATTGAGAAACCAGAAGGATTCATATTAACATAAAATTAGGACTATGTGTGCAAACTAAAGAAGGCTCTGCATGGTCTTAAAAAGCCCCTAGAGCATGGTTCTCAAGACTGGATCAATATCTACAAAAACACAGATATAAAAGAGAGACTACTGACAAAAACCTATATATCAAAACTGAGGATCAATATATGATTTTTGTGGTGGTATATGTTGATGATATCATATTTGGAAGTAATCTTACTATACTAAGAAAAACGTTTTCTACAGAAATGCAGAAAGAGTTTGAAATGTCTATGCTAGGAGAACTGACTTTCTTCCTAGTCTTACAAGTCACTCAAACAGATAAAGGAACATTCATTTCCAAAACTAAATATATCAAAGAAATGTGAAAGAAATTACAAATGGAAGGAAGTAAACCCATGTGCACTCCCATGGTCACAGAATGCAAACTAAGTCTAGATGATGATTCACCAAGAGTAGACCAAACCATGTATATATCAATGGTTGGTAGCCTATTATATGAAACAACAACAAGACCAAATATCTTGCATGGTCTTAAACAATCCCCTAGAGCATGGTTCTCAAGACTGGATCAATATCTACAAAAACATGGATATAAAAGAGGGACTACTGACAACAACCTATATATCAAAACTGAGGATCAATATATGATTTTTGTGGTGGTATATGTTGATGATATCATATTTGGAAGTAATCTTACTATACTAAGAAAAACGTTTTCTACAGAAATGCAGAAAGAGTTTGAAATGTCTATGCTAGGAGAACTGAATTTCTTCCTAGGCTTACAAGTCACTCAAACAGATAAAGGAACATTCATTTCCAAAACTAAATATATCAAAGAAATGTGAAAGAAATTACAAATGGAAGGAAGTAAACCCATGTGCACTCCCATGGTCACAAAATGCAAACTAAGTCTAGATGATGATTCACCAAGAGTATACCAAACCATGTATATATCAATGGTTGGTAGCCTATTATATGCAACAACAATGAGACCAAATATCTTGCAGGATGTAGGAGTAGCAGGTAGATTTCAATCTGCACCTAAAGAAACTCACATGAAGGAAATAAAAAGGATATTCATATATCTTAAAGGAACACTGGAGTTTGGTTTATGGTATCCAAAAACAAAATATTTTACATTAACTTCATATATTGATGCAGATTGGGCTGGTAGTGTAGATGACAAGAAAAGTACTAATGGAAGATCATTCTACCGAGGAAAGTGTCTGGTATCATGGTTAAGTAAAAAGTAGACATCTATATCACTATCTACAACATAAGCAGAGTAAAATTTTGTTGCATATTGTTGCACACAAGTAATATGGATGAAATGAACCCTAGAAGATGTACAAGTGAAATTTGATCATCCAATCACTATTAACTATAACATTACTAGTGCCATAAATATCTCTAAGAATCCTGGTATACATTCTAAAACCAAGCATATCTTAATTAAATACCATTTTCTGAGAGATCGGGTTTCTCAAAAGGTAGTCAAAGTGGAATATATTGATACTAAAGAGAAAATTGCAGACATATTCACAAAACCTCTACCAAGAGGTACCTTTGAAAATCTTAGACAAAAATTGGAAGTAATTATCATAGCTCATTAAAAACTACAAAATAAAAAGAGATCACATGGACAGGGGGAGCATCACCTCAGGAGTGGTGAAGAAATGTCCCTTATGTCATTGTTTTCAAATGGCCTGAGAGAATACATAGTAAAACTCAGTTAAAATAAAGAGTTTTTACTTTGTTTCCATCAATTCCAAAGGGGGGGAATGTTGGACATGGTGTTATGTTGTCATTGATGTCAACAAGGGTTAAATGGATTTATCATCCAAACAAGTATCTGAATATAACAGTTGCAAGAATCGATAGTAAAGAACGAATAATAATGTAGATCTTTGGATCAAAATAAGAGCATGATCTAATAGTAAAGAACGAAGAACAATGTTGATCATTGGAACAAAATAAGAGCACTATATTACAATAAAGAACGAAGGAATGATGTTGATCGTTGGATCAAAATGAAATCATGATCAAACGGATAGGATCTCTTTCCATGAGTCTACTAAGAAACCAAAAAAAATGGCTAAGTATCATATTCTATCGATATCACTTAAAAAAATTTAAAGTATGGTTCATTATGAAGGTAAAGGAAGTTGGGCGTGCATTTTTATGAAATCCTAGAATAGATATGAGTCTGCAAGTTCGAGAGTCCATGAGCCTAAGAAAACTAGCTTAAATTTTTTCTAAGTATGGCTCATTATGGAGGTAACAGAAGTTGAGCGTGCATTTTGATGACATCCTAGAAGAGATAAGAGTCTACGAGTCGGAGAGTCTGCGAGCACGAGAAAAATCACTTAATTTTTTTTCTAAGTATAGGTTCATCTTAGAGGCTACGGAAGTTGGGCGTGTATTTTGATGACACCTAAGAAGACATGTATATCTGCAAGTCTGAAAGTTCGCGAACCTGTCACATGAAATAATTCTAAGTAAAAGTCCATGTTCATAATGAATAAGAACCGTCCACTCAATGATTGATTATATATATACCATCGATCTGTTTAAAGTGCCTAGACGAAATAAGGACCGTCTATCTCAACACATGATTAAGTATGCGTTGATGATTTATTCGGATGATTAAGTCACGATATTTGTTCCCCGCCAGATTTGAAGTAAAAATGGACCATTCATCTCACCGAACGATTAAGTCAGATCCGTTGGATCAATATCTTATCAAGAGTAAGGTAGGCCATTGGATCAACTCATGGGTGAAATCCCAACCATTCGTTGGTAAAAGGTAAAGTGGGTTGAAGGAAGCGCATAGGTGCCTAAAACAATTATGCATAAATAATAGATATATGCACATCAAAATCAATGGTCAAGATTTAATATTGATATCTATCCTACAGTAACTAAGTCTCTACAAAACCAGAGCTCGGTGAAACGAGGAAATTTACAATTTTAATCAATTTCATGAAGGGTTTTCGGATCGATCATAAGGAAGATTGACATGAGAAATATCAAAACATAATTAATCTACAAGGGATTTGAAGTCGATTAAGTTAATTTTAATTATAGTCTATTGTGAATGAAGAGGCATGTTGGTTCATTATTAAAATAGATGGTTTAAATTCACACCAATTGGAAGACTATATAAACAAGAAAGAATGGTGAGAAGAAGGTGTCTCTGTGGTCTACATTTGAATATCAAAAACATGTGCAGAGTCCAAGGAAGAAAAACTAAGATACTTATGAAGTGAGGGTGGAAGGTAGGACCAAGGAAGGATTAATATAATTTGCTAATTAAAGTGTAAAAATGGGGAGTTTTTTTTTCCTAGGGTTGGTGATCCAGGTGGATATCAGTGGCCACCCACCTTTTCCAACTAGCTCAAAACAATTTTCCGGCAATTTTGGCAATTTACTATTTTTAGCAGTTTTAACTTCCGGGGCCATTTTGAGGGCCTAAATGAAGGTTTTTCAGGATCAATATTCTCAATGATATTTGAAGGCATGATTTAACCCCAAAAATTAATCTCCTCGATGATACCTTTCCAACGAGCTATCATACGCCTAAAACGGAGATCGTATGCAAAAGTTACGACCCCGGGAAGTTGATGTATTAACTTACCCAAACGGGGCCCACATGAATTTTGGCACTTCATCTCCTAGGATTAGGTTTTTGGATGTATAGGTTTTTTGGCATTCCTGTTTATTGTAAAAGGTCTTCAGAGCCTCATTGTAATCATATTCTTGTGAATGTGAGTAGACGTCACATCTCTTCTCATAGATAAGCTGCCACCATTCTAGCGAGTCTTCCACTCTGTATTTTTACAGTCTCTGTACATTTCTTTCATTAATAGAAATTGTGTATTACTGTATATCTGTGTTTATGGTTGCATATATGATACATTTATGTTATATTATTGAATATCTGTGATATCTCTGTGCATTTCTTTATTATATCTCCGCTCTCATTTCGTGCCGAAAATAATCCGGATCAGTTGGTTCCCTAAAACCAGGGAGTTGGTGCTTCCTAGGGTTGGAGCCCTAAAAATAGGGAGTTGGTTCTTCCTAGGGTTGGTTCCCTAAATCAAGGGAGTTGGTGCTTCCTAGGGTTGGTTCCTTGAGCAAGGGGATATTTGTCTCCTAGAGTTGGTGCTCTAAATCAATCTTCATATAAAACTTGTAATTTGTAATTTAAGTTTATACGTATTGATGTTATTTACTAAAGTTTATTGTTGATCAATAAAATAAATATATATAATTATTTAAATATTGTGAAAATTTATTAATACTGATTCACCCCCCTCTCTGTATTAAACCATATTCCAACACTAGGGCCTCGTTCACTAAGCCTTCGACCCTATCCATGCCTACATCTAAGTTCGAGCACCAATTTAACCTTGTCCTTTCTGCATCTAACACATTTTTTTCCTTTCCCAAGTCTCGAAGCATCATGAACCAAATCACTTCACACTCCTACAAAGACTACCATGCGTTCAAATGATGATTATTAGGATTATATCATATCTAAAATAAATTTGTATTACTTTAATATAAATAATTTATTATTTTTCTTCAAATTTGTAAATCATATTTTATAACACTAATATAATTACTCCTCCTTGCTTCCATGAAGTTCATAACAAATGTGAGTGAAAAATAAAGAACAATGTTAGTCAAGTGCAATTTATTGATGTTTTGGAATCTGTCCAACATAGAATGTATTTTGAATAAGTGTTTAGAAATTTCAATAACGAAAAATTTCAAGAGAATGAAAATTTGAAAAAAAAAATAGAGGTCATTAACCTTATCAAGGAAGGTTCATATGCGTTTCAGCACTCAAAGAAGAGAGAAAAGTTGTGTTTGTTGAAAGTTGAGAGGAGTCACCCATGACATCCCAAATTCAACATTTTTGTTTTGATTTAATGCGCATTCTCGATTTCGACCGCTTCTTCCAGCCGACTATTATGGCAATGTAAGATAAGACGAGATCAGATCAAATATAATCAAGCACATGTTGCTTGAAGAACATAGGAGCCTGGACCAAAATAAAGAAAAAAACCAAGTCAACAAGGAAATAAATTATTTTCTTTATATTTCCTTGACTTGCGAACTCAAAATGAACCAGGGCCAAACAGAGAAAAGTGTGCATCTTCCTTCCTATTGATTTCACGTATTGAAAATTTAGTGGCAGAGGCCTAGATGGTACTTCTAGCCAGGAGGAACCAGGTTGACCCATATCATTTATGTAAATGGAAACTCAAGCCTATCTCCATATTACATCCCAACTAATTTTTCTCTCCCTCATTGTATATTCCAACCTATCTAGCTACCATATTAACAGTCTTAAATCAATCAATAAAGATTGTTTTCTCAATGAAAACTATGAAAAGAAGAATGGAATCAATTTGTCTCCCTAAAAATCACCAGACAAGTACATAATATGGGCTATCATCTCTTTTCTTTAAGACTGGTTGAATCGGTAATTAGGTCTACTCGGCGAGAGAACATGGGAAGTCGAGCATTTTCAAAATAATGGGAGCTCAACAACAAGAGCATCATATAGACCCATTTAAGGGCATCACATATCACTCACAAGGAATTGAACCTGGGTGTGGAGGGTAACAACCATTCCTCCCAACTACCCAAGCTACATCCAATGGACATATTCACTATCATAATTAAAACTGAAAAATTCGATTTTTTTTTTCAATTATCAAGTATCAAACTAAACCCTACGACCCTTTGGTTGATGGCTCTGCACCTTCTTTCAAATATGAACCTTGTTTCAAATATGAAGAAGCTTTAAAGTCTACGACCCTTTGGTTTATTTCTCTGCACCTTGCTTCAATTATGAAGAATCTTTAGATTCAAATACACATAACAAACAATCTGGGTATCAATTATCGATAGTATGTGTGTAACATGTGGAGTGTATTATCATTTTTCATCAACAATGTATAACTTTAATCCAAAATTTAGAGATTTAATCACAATTTATATCCACATAAATATGTAACATGTACATAAAAACATGGAACATGTACATATTTGAAATACAAATTATAAATGTCTAAAGGGGTTGGATTTAATGGTGGAAAACGAGTTTTTCACTCTTGGACAAAGTTCAATTTTCATGAAAGCCTAGCTTGAATCCATGGAAGCACCTTGAGGTTGGAAAAGGTTCAATTCCCATGAGGGCATGAATCCATGGAAACACCCTGTGACAACCTAGAGGTAGTGGTCCAACCTTATGATTGCACCCAAATATATTATATGAAAAAAAAACAATGTTTTGACATTTTTTTTTTTTTTTAAGATAATGAAAGTTTATGAAACTCATTTCTACACAAAATTGTATATATCATAAGGTTTAATAAATGGTAAAATTCATTTTGATTAAAAAAAAAACACACACATATGTAAAAACAAAAATGTTAATAAAAAGTAATTGTTTTTTACAAAGAAGTACAAGAACTATTAACATAATTATGATTCATAGATGATAATTTTCTATAATATAAATGGGCTTCATATAATGCACATTTGGAATGTAGAATGGGAATACTTTAGCATCAAGCGTTAAGTAAGTATTAAAATTATATTTAGTGTAAATTATATTTTATTTTTTAAAATATTATATTGTTATGTTTTTGGTTAATAAAATTAAGGGAAAAATAAGGTTATTGTTTTATCTTTTATTTATGTGTAGACACTAACAAAAAGTAAATTGTATTTAATTTTGTTTTCAATGAAGAAGATGTTAGACAAGTGAGAACTTGTTGGAATTAACTAATCCATAGTCATTTAGTACTCTCAAGCTAGAGTAGAGTCTTATGCCATGCATGGGTAACAACAAATAAAAATGAATGTATGTCATTACTAGGCATTTTCTTGCTATATGCATGCCTACCCTTTTAGCATTAACATATCCTTTATATCCTTTAATTGTAAGGATATAATATATATGATGGTACAAGGTGTAGGTAGAGTAAAACATTGTGTTTTGTTTACCCCACTTCCAAGTGCAAACACTTCCAAGTGCTATGACATGTGAAGAGACATAGAATTATAGAACTATTATTTTTCCACGAAAAAAAAAATCACATTTTTATTACCAAAAGTTGGAAGAAAACAACTTCCTCAGGTTCCCAAGGCACTTTACAAGATTTTATTTTTTACTATATGAAATTTTGTCAAAAATATTGACCTTCCTCATTGTATGAGTTATATCCACACGAAATCTCTAATTGTTTATACTCTTACAATTAAATAATTTCAGCTAATACATCAAAGTTATTAATAATGAAGTTCATAGTCCACAATCATTCGTTTACAATCATCTATGTAATTCTAAAAATATGACCCATTCATCCACTTTTGAAAATCTAAAAGTTTAGAAAAATGTCATAGAAAATCCACTCTGGACTTGTAGTTCTAAGTATTACCCTCCTGGAAGTATGTATATTCCATCATACCAATTTGGAGGAGAACACCTTCTTTGGATAAGTGATTGGCCAGTTGGTTTAACTCCCTTAAGACATGACAAATCTGAAAACTATTGTAAGCACCTGCTATTTGTTTGAGACGTGCTACAATATTCTGAAGATTTACATTACCTAGAATGATAGAATCTTGCATCCAATTTACAACAAGCATCGATTTTCCATAGACTTGAATATCTCAGATACCCTCATCCCAAGCCAATTTCAATAAGAAACGTAAATCTAGGAGCTCATCCAAGTTATTTATGATATAATGGTCATCTAAAAAATATAAAACACCTACGATCCCACAATCTGCTTCTCAAGGCATCGTCAAAAAAACTCCAACAATAATATTTATCCACTTGTAATTTTCCCACAACCCTTTTATCTGGAGGCCTTGAGAGCTCTTTATAAAACTGCAATAGAGACAAGGCCTGTGAAAAGGTATGAAAGGTTTGTGGGATCTTCTCCTCGAATAAACTTTCATTGTGATCCAACCATACACACCATACCACCAATAATGGAAGTCCTTTTATCTCTTTCAGGTCTAGTTGGGAGAACCAGTGACGTAAACATGAATCGATGTTATTTCCAAACCACAAATCTCAAAGGTTTAGCCAACGTTCAATATCTCTCCAAACTTTTTGAATAATTGGACATGTAACAAATAGACATGGAACTGATTCCTCAGCGTTGGGACATAAATAACATATGCTCGGACCCTAGACTTGTCATTTCAAAAAGAAATCTGATTTTGTCACCTTACTCCTCAATACTAACCATGTGAATATGTGGCACTTATGTGGAGCCTTTACCTTCCACAATCGTGTCCACCATCAGTGTGGGACTAGACATGCCTCCGTCATTTGTAGTCTATAACCCAATTGAGCATAATAACCCCCCCTATTTATTACCTATCCATATAAGTTTGTCCAGTTCCTCTAACAGGTGTATCTGTCCTCTTCTCAATGTCGAAAGAAACCTTTTGTTGAACTTATGTTTATACTAAGAGGGGACAGTGAGTGAGTATAAGATAATTTTTAATTTAAATGAGTATTCATCAATCATTCATTAACTTTAAAAAAATAAATGCATGTAAAATCAAATCACCATATACTGATTTTAATTTGGAAGCCCTTGTGGGACAAAACCACAAAAAATTGTCTTTATAAGTGTATGTAGGCACCAACCTATTGTTAATAAGCTTGTAGGCACCAACCTACTAGAGACACCAATCTCTTCAATTGAGTACCAACTTAGCAAGATATTATGTAGGCATCAACATACTAGAGACACCAATCTCTTCAATTGATCACCAAATCAACAAGAAATTATGTAGGCAACAACCTACCAAAGACACCAATCTTCTCAGTTGAGCACCAATTAAGTAAGACTTGTATAGGTACCAATCTAAAATATTCATACACATAGTTGTTTTGACTTCACCTGCATCCTTCATACTTCATGCATTTCACAACATCATCATACCCTTAACTTTCATGCTCCAATGCATATCCTTGCTTCATACCCCATACATAGCTTCAAACCCTAGTTAGATTTATCCTTCATGCCCTACGAATCTCATGGCATCATTCCCAGAATATAATTCCAAACTACAACATCACAACTTCAAAACAACGCACTTTACATCATCATAGACCTCAGTATTTCATAGTGCACCCTAAAAATTTCTTTAAAACTCCTTGTGCGCACCTTTAGACTCCAAGAATACTCCCCATCTCCTCTTTCACACCTCATATCTCTTATGCACACTTGTACTTTCTCTTCTTTCTTGGATGGTATTCAAATGCACACATCTATCATGCATTTATAGTGTTTTTATCTTCACTTATGGGGCCTACTTGTAAAAATGGCTAGGTCGACCTGTACTTTTGCGTTGGGTCGACCTGAAATAATATTTCATATCTCCTCATCCCTATGGATTTGGAGGGAGTGTCATATATCATTGGAAAGATCTCGAAATAAAATTTTCAACCATGTATCCTATACTCCCATTTGAACTAGGTATTTAGAGTAAAAAGTCCTTCAAAGATACGGTATCCAAACTGAGTATCAAGAATCCAAAAACAATTTTTCCAACAATCTCCATCTTGCAATATTTATCTTGGACATCTATAGTCTCCCCATGTCTTTGACATCAATGACAATAATATTTCCAAAAATATCCCCCTTTGTCATTGATTGAAACCCTTAGTCAATTATGTAATACTCCCCATGTCTACAACTCTCCTTGTGTCTATAATATTTCCTCTATGTGCAACTTATCCCCATTTGACATCAATGGAAAAGGGTTTCTCCCCCTCATCTTGCACTTCCCTTTACTAATGAGATGAGAGAGATATCATTCCCAACTTTTTTAAAACATTTTTCTCCTTTGACTTCATCGAGAACATATACATTGCTTGGGGTTGTGTTTGCATTTGTCACTAATCTTCCTGAACCTAATTTCCTTATCTCACATCCTTTAGAATGAAATGTGAGGTTTTAACCTTGATCACACATTTGACTGAAACTTAGAGGATTGTATTTTAACCCTCCAACATGCAAGGAATTTTGTATTTTAGTCTTTCCATTATTAAGACTAATTGTACATTTTCCAACTATCCTTGCAGAAGCATTATCCCCAATGGTAACACTCCGTCCTTTTTCTTCATTTAGAGTGAGAAATTTGTTTTGATCCCTTTTCATGTGTTTTGAACATCCACTATTAATGTACCATTGGCTTCCTTTGTCTTGAGAATACATTGCATGTACACAATCTTCCTTCTTTAGTTCTTCTTGCTTCCTTTTCCACACCTTTTCATATTCTTCTCTATGCTTGGTAAGAACATCTTCCTCCCTATTTTGTTTAGGAGACTTTATTATGTTGTTTCTACAGTCATGTGCTATGTGAACATAGTTATATGTGACCATTGTTATTGCACATATAACATTCAATATTGTAATCAAGTAGAGGATCAAATGAATTGTAATTTATATCAACAAACCCATGAGAACTTTCGGTTTTGTTGCTCACATAATAATTCTTTGAGGTCTTATAAGAAACTCTATTTCTATCTCTCACATAATTAATTCCTGCATAAGTTGTACAATCTTGGACATTATGACCAAAATTATTGCAAGAAAAGCAATAACCAAGAAAGAGATTTTGGTACCAGGTTGTGAAAGGCCTTCTTGGTGGAACAACTCTTCTAAACTCATTCTTGTTTCTCTTATGAGAAGAATCAAGTTTTTGTTGGTCATCATTTCCTTTCCTGTTGTTTCTTTCATTATTGATGGATCCTTTGAAAATATTAGCATAGCTTTTAGGATTTTCTTCACTTTCCTTTTCTGATGGATTTGTGACCTTAGTGCTTGCATCTCCCTCGGGGGTCTTTTGTTTTTCGTCATAGCCAATCTCTAACTTGATGAATGGTGACCTTTGGTGACTGAAAATATTATCTAAGATTTTAGTACTAATTTTTTCAAACTTCAATCTTCTACTCAATTGATCAATTGTTTTCTCTAGTTCCTTTCTTAATGAAATTATTTCAACCTCTAGATTCTTGAAATTTTCTTCATTTTCTTTCACTTGGCTTCTCACCATGCATTCTATCATTTTTGCCTCTTCTAGTTAAGTCTTCAGGATGATAACTATTTTTTTTTCATCAATATTATGATCCTTCTTTTCATATTTCTACAATCTCTCTTTATGTTTTTTATTATTTCCCCTAAGTTTGTATATTTCTTCTAAGGCACTAACGAGTTCTCCTTCAAGATTCACTTCCCCATCAATGTCTTCTTCTTCTAAATTTTATTTTTCTTTATGATTGTCCTCATTTTTTGTATTAGTAGACTTTGTATCCATGGCGATGAAGAGGAATTGTTCTTTGTTAATATCATAAACATATACATCACTTTCTTTAGACGAGCTATTGTCCTCTCTAGAGTAAAAACTCTTCTTCTTAGTATATTTTCCTATTTTGTGTTTATAGGGTTTGCTTTTATTGTTATGTTCTTCTTCATCATTATTGTCTTCATCATTACTATCTTCCCCTTTTGTATATGGACATTTAGCAACAAAATGTCCTACTTTACCACAATTAAAACATTTGAAGGGTAGCTTACCTTTGTATTTTCCAACTCCTATTTTTAGCTTTCTCATGAATTGTGCTTCTTCTGTATCTGATTCATGGTTGGAACAATCATAGGTTTTTTTTTCCTTTTGTATTGTTTGATGCTTTGGAATTTGCTTCCTTGTGTGTTGTTTTTTCTTTTTTTGTCCTCATTTCATATACAGTGAGAATCCCATGCAACTCATATGTCGTCAATTTCTCCAGATCCTTCATTTCTTCAATGGAAGATACCTTGGCATCAAATATTAATGGGAGTGAACTTGGCACCTTTTGCACAATAATTGGTTATTCAAGCTTCTCACCAAGTCCTATGATGGTGGTGTTGAAAATGTCATCCACTCGGAGAAGATGGATGCAAAATTGTCTTCGTCTTTCATTTTCAGACTCTCAAACTATCTTCTATAAGTTTGAAGCTTTTCCTTCTCAAACTTGTCATCGCCTCCATAGATATTTTTAATTTTTTCGATCCACAATGCATCACCTTGACAAAATCAAATTCTGATAAACCACACAAGATGGCATTCATGGTTTTTGCATTATGTTCACTAGGTCTTCTCGGTCGCATGTGTTGGTGGAGTTGTTGGTAATATATAACCAATCACAAATGATTGCCAAATATCAAACCAAAGGGCCATTAGATATGTTTTTATGTTGATGATCTAGAAGGCATAGTTTGTTCCATAAACCAATGGAGTCATGTTTGTGGAGAAACCTTCTTGATCGTTCATGTGTTGTCCCGAGATCTACCTTCCAGTGGTTAGACTATTTTTGAAGGAACCTGCTCTAATACCAATTGTTTAACTTATTCTTATATTTAGGGGGGGGGGGTGAACCAGGATAAGACACTTTTTAATTTAAATGAGTATTCATCAATCATTCATTAACTTTAAAATAGTAAATGCATGTAAAATCAAATCACAGTACACAAAGTTTAATTTGGAAACCCTTGTGGGAGAAAACCACAAAAACTTATCTTTATAAGTGTCTATAGGTACCATACCACTATTAAAAATCTTATAGGAACCAACCTACTAGAGACACCAATCTCTTCATATGAGCACCAAATCAACAATATATTGTGTAGGTACCAACCTACTAGAGACACCAATCTCTTCAGTTAAAAACCAACTTATAAAGATATTGTGTAGGGACCAACCTACTGGAGATACCAATCCCCTTAGTTGAGAACCAACTCAGTAAGATATGTATAAGTACCAATATAAAATCTTCATACATAGAGTACTTTTGACTTCACCTGCATGTTTCATACTTCATGCATCTCACAACATCATCATACCCTTAACTTTCATGCTCCATTCACCTCTCCTTGCTTCATACCCCAGAAATAACTTCAAACCCTAGGTAGATTTATCCTTCATCCCCTAGAAAACCTCATGGAATCATTCTCATAATAGAATTCCAAAATGCATCATAACAATCTCAAAACAACGCACTTTACAACATCATAGACCTCAATCTTTCATAGCGCACCCTAAAATCTTAAACAAAACTCCTCTTGCACACCTCAAATATCTTTTGTGCACTTATACTTTCTCTTCTTGCTTAGATGCTCTTCAAATGTGCACATCTATCATGTATTTATAGTGTTTATATTTTCACTTATGGGGCCAACTTGTAAAATTGGTTGGGTTGGCTTGTACTTTCTGGTTGGTCCGACCTGATAGAATATTTCATATCTCCTCATTCCTATGGAGTTAGAGGGACTGATATATATCATTGGAAATGTCGCAGAATAAAATTTCCAACCATGTATCCTATACTCCCATTTGAGTTAGTTATTCAAAGTAAAAAGTCCTTCAAAGATAGGGTATCCAAACTGAGCATAAAAAATCCAAAAAAATTATTTACAAAAATATCCATATTGCAATATTTATCTTGGGAATATGTAGTCTCCCCTTGTCTTTGACATCAATGAAAAAATATTTCCAACACCCTTCCCATTCCTAAGCCAATCCCCCTGAAGCTTTAAAGAATTTTCATTATGTCATCCTTGTGACCACAGGTCAAATGTCTCTACATCACTAAATTGGGCAAGAAAATTAATGTCATTGTTTGTAAGATGTGTAACCAGATCAAGAGATAATAAGACATCTTGGCCACATCCCATAATGGAATCCAATATGATTCTGACTGAGGTGTCATTACCAAATTTCCAAGCTAGGAACGATCCAATTATAGGAAATTATTGTACTAATGCCTTCCAATATGAGTATACTCTATTAAACATCTTTGCCTCCCATTGAATCTATTCAATTAGTGTATTAGGTGTCATATATTTTTTAATAAAAAAAAATTTCCATAGACCGTCCCACATGATCAGGTTCCAAAGTGATTTTTCTGCCAAAGAACGTCTAAAGACAAATATATCCTTTAACACCCATCCACCTTATCCCTTTGGCCTCACTAATAATATCAAGTTCACCCAGTGCAAACCTTTTTGTTCCTTTCCCCACCATAGTAAATTGAAACACATCCTTCTGATTTTTTTTTAAAACTCCCTTCAGAATGTGGGCAAGTATATTCCAATACATACGAACAACCTCTAGGATTTATTTCACCAAGATGATTCTCCCTCCTCAGAATATCCTTCTATTATACCAAAGATTTATCTTAGCTTCAATGCAGGATATTAACCATCTCCAATCATGTTTCATGTAACCATTGGGTTTGATAAAATACCCCAAGTATTTGAGGATAGAATCAACCCCAACTAAAAAATATCATGTAATACTTGCTACACTCCAACCTCCACATAGGAAAGGTATATTGAATACTTCTTGTTTGCTACCATACCAGTCACTTTGCAAAAGAGTGTTAAAATCCTTGATAGTGTACATCTTTCCAAAGTCGAACCATTTGTAAAGAGTAATATGTTATCCACAAAGGGTAAGTGAGTGACGTTGAGGCCATCTCCAAATCTAATACCTATGATCCTTATGTTCCTTTGTGACTCTATTATTGACCTAATCAACCCCTCAACAACCAACAAGAAAAGGTAAGGGGACAGTGAGTAGCTTTGTGTTATAGCATTAATTTCCACCCTATAAGGCCAGAATGTAATACAACAGAAGATGAAAGCCAAAGAAAGGACCTATATGACCTAGGTATTCGCGGGACCTATATGAGACAACATGTGATGACATTCGTTGGTCATCTATAGTGCAACAAGCAATGATACCTACAACCTTTTAGATTTGTAACGTTACCAAGAGGTAAGCGAGGGATGAGTTCATGTATCTTCGTGGCATGAGCCTAGGAACTCACATAATTCTAGTTTCCATTGGGTTCTATAAGATATAGAAGCTCTCCCAAGCCTCTTCCAATGATTTTTATAAAGAAGGAAATTCTTGAGAAAGAGGAGGAAGAATCATTTGTAGAGTTATGTTATCCATTTACACACGATCTTCTCCTATTCAAATCAACCATAATCAAATTGCCTAGTTTGGTTACGAATAAGAGGAGGAGGAAGGAGAAAGGAGAAAAGGGGAGAGAATCTACATCCAAGGTATGCTAATTGATGTATTTCTTATATTTCACTAATAGATCATTGGTTTTCCCCTAAATATGTTTATATCTGATTTAAAAATGTTTAGATCTAGTATTATCATGCATAGATCAAGATAGATCTAGTAGATTTGATATTCCTAACACTATCAAAGTAGTAGATCGATAGTTGTTTGTCTCCTTCTATGCAGACATTAGATATCAGGAGTTGGAGGTAGATCTAAGGTGCTACATCAACCGGATGCATGAGGACAATCATCGGTTGAAAGGTACGTTTATCACCCTTCTTGGTTAAAAAGAAAAGAATTTGCTTGCATCCAGGGAGAACCATTAGATGTCTAGCCCCACTGTCTATCTAGGATCAATAAGCATGTCCTAGGGAGATATAACCTACCATACTAGTGATATTTCTCCCATAACAGACCATTGTCTATCTAGGATCAATAGGAAGGTCCTAAGGAGATCTAACTTACCATACTGGTGAGATTTCTCCAATAACACCTTATTGTAGTCGTCGTGAAAGAATGAAGAAAAGATAATTTGATCCATTTATTTGGACTACGAAAGATATGGAGACGATACACCCCATCACCTAATTTAGCACATCCATTGAAAAACAGACATGCATAATTATTAATTGAATATATAACCATCTAGTCCTATCGTAGGCTTTAGAAAGGTCAAGCTTGATTATCATTTAGGGATGTTTTCTAACTTTGAATGTTTGAAAATACTCCCAGGCCACTCCAATGGAATTGTGAATTTGTCTTCCAACCAGAAAATTGAATTGTTCTTTGGAAATAACATCGGAAAACAAAGTCTTAAGACGAACTGCCAAGATTTTTGCAATGATTTTATAAACAAAGTTACACAAGGAAATGGGATGAAAGTGCACAAAATTAGTTGAAATATCCTTCTTCGAAATAAGGACAATGAATGTCAAGTTAAAACATGGCAGGAATCTTCTCGTCAACCTGAATTCTTCAACAACCCACAAAATATCATGTCCCAGGAGATCAAAAAACTCAATGAAGAATTCAATGGTCCACCCATCTGGGTCCAGACTTTTGTCTTTTTGAAATAGTTCAAGACACCTTCCAAATAATATAATGTAATCATAGAATACAGTCTAATATTATCTTCTCGCTCCACCATCCTAGGGAAGAAAGAACAAACCCAAATAATCTCTGCAATATTTCCATTTATCGGCTTCTCAAAGATATCTGAGAAGTGGGAGACCCCCATCACTACCAAATCACAGAATCCCCTCACCTTGGGTCAGTTAGAATCCTAGAGTTCCCAAATTTTGTTTTGAATCTTTCAAAGGTTTGCATATATGTGGAATAACTCCATATTGTCATCCCCAAGGGAGAGCCACACCACTCTACTCTTCATTCTCCAATATACCTCGTTGTCCCTTAGGAGTTTAGTCCTTTTCCCTTCCAAATATGATAAGTTATGCTACTCCATGACAAAGAGGATCCCAGATAGATCTGATATGGATTATATTTGGAATGCAATGAGATACAAACAAAACGATTACAAAGAACACAAAAATATTGTGAAACCCAACTTTTATTAGTGAATAAAATAAGAGAACATTGTAGAAAACAAACTTGGCTAGAATGGGGTAGCTTATCTCTGAAGAGAAAGAGATGTTGGCTACGCTTCATTTGCAACAAGATTTACATCAGACTCCATTGCACGCTTAAAGGACCTCCTTTACCTTGATTATACATGAGAGAGTGGGAGGAGAACAATTCCCATGATGCATGTGGGATAAATTGGTCTAAGTTTACAAAATGCCATAGGCATGGAAAACACTAGGACTTCCCGGGAGGTCACCCATCCCAGTACTACTCTAGCCCAAGCGCTTTTAACTGCATATTTCTAATGGGATCTTATGCATTAACGTTGTAGGCATTAGATTACATTATAAATGGAGATGGAATTACATTACATTCCCCATCAAAAGGGTGAACATAATGGTTTATCAAAACCACGGGCTCGGAAACACTGATTCAGTGGAGAAGGTGGATGGCCATCGAGATCCACTTGGATCGATCCTCCCCCCTTAGGAAGAAATGGTCCCCATTGTTTCAAGTTCCCTTAGGAGATGGGGAAACTTCTGTTGAATTTGAACTTTGGTGAGCCACTTGCCTTGCTAAAGTACTTTTCCTGCTTGTACTTGGCCTGTGGATGGATGTCATGAACCTATTGGTGGAGGTGTTGGATCCATTCAAAAAATATAGATGCATGATCTACCTTGGTCTGAGTGTAGTAGGAATATGTCGGTGAAGATGCATTAAGAAGAGATATATCAATGTGGGCTAATGGTCGGAACCTCAAGTACACTTGAAAAGGGTCGTGGCCAATAAAGTTATGTTGAACGTATAGAAGACTCATTTCTATGGAAGGGAGCATCTATAGATTGGACCATTGGGTAAGGGAGCACCAGTCACCAAGTCAATGGAATGCAGGATGTGGTAGTGTATAGGCACCCCCGTAGGTGAAGCATAAATATATTCATGCTCCTTTACAATCTTGTCAACATGTTTCTACTAGATCGTGAAGAAGGAAAACTTTCTAGTTTGAGAGTTTACTTTGCAACATTGTTTTATTGATATCAATGAAGTGGTAGTAGTCGGAGCTACCTCTGTTACCCTGTAGAGATGAACTCCCAAAGTAACAATGACACTGTGAAGCCAAGAGTCATAGATATCGTGATGTTTCCACATATATGGTTTTCCTAAAAGAACATCACATAATTCAAGTGGGGAAATATCACATGATACCTCATCCTTGAAGGGATTAGTGTCATAGGATAAGAAACACTATTGACTAACATGAATATCTCATATCGGGCTCAACCATCCGATGGTGTAAGCCTGGGGGCGTGGCATCATTGGAAAATTCAATCTCTTGAAAAACTCAGTTGATATTAGGTTCTTCTGAATCCAACTGTCAACAATGAAATGTTCTGGGGTCCCCTTTAAACACATATATGAGTGGAAGAGGTGCTCCCCCTCCTCAAGCTCCTCTAGTTCTTCTAGTGGTATCACTGTGGTCGCGATGGTAGTAGTGGGTTATACATCGATGATCTATTTCTCTTTATTGTGCTCTAAATTAGAGTCCAAGTCAAATTTTGATTCTTTTTCTTTGATATTGGCCACCAATGACTGTTTCGAGCTACATTCATCGATGTTGTTCCAAAGGATTTTTTGGAACTCACACCACTTTATGGTGTCTTTCTTATACTTCCCATCACCCTTCTTCGTCAGTT
>ML834448.1:55978-71304 GCA_009831015.1 Picea engelmannii | reverse complement strand
GTTTTTAGCTTGCATACTAGCTCCTTCTTTCCCTTCACAACAAAGCCTTTTGCCTGCTTCATAAAGATTTCTTCTTCCAGATCCCCATGCATGAATGTTGTCTTCACATCCATTTGTTCTATTTCAAAATCAAATACAACAACAACATATAACATAAATCTAATAGAAGTTAACTTGGCAACATGAGAAAAAATCTCACCAAAATTAATTCCCTCAACTTGAGAATAACCCTCTGCTACTAACCGAGCTTTGTATTTCTCCACTTTTCCTTCTGCATTTAGCTTCTTTTTAAATACCCATTTGCTTCCAATAGGATTTCTTCCAGTCGACAACTCCACTAGATCCCATGCCTCATTCTTATCCAAGGCTTCCATTTCTTCATCCATGGCCCTTTTCCAGAGTTTTCCATTCTCTTAATCCACTGCCTCCCTAATAGTTATAGGATTATCATTAGTAATAGACAAAGAAAAATTTGAACGGAAATAAGATGGAGTATACCTTCCCAATTTCCTTCTTTCCCAAACCGATCTCCTTAATACTAGAGTATGGGGATTTTCTTATTCTTATTCCCATTCTTATGTAGAGTCTGATTCATCATCCTTTAAATCAAACTCTATTTTCTTTGGTTCTTCCTTACTTGGTAGGACATTCTGTTTGACAATGTCTTTTATTTCTCTAAATACCACATCTCGTCTATACACAACCTTCTTAGTTTTTGTGTTCCAAATCTTATAACCTTGAAGACCATCTTTATACCCAATAAAGATACACTTTTCAACCTTCTTATCTAGCTTACTCTTGTTTTCCTTTGGAACATGAACATAGGCCTCACAACCAAATACCTTAAGATGTGTGAGAGAAGGTTTCTTACCAGTCCATACCTCTTATGGAGTCTTGTCATCCAGTACTGACGGGGGTGATCAGTTGACCAGGTAACATGCAATACCCACTGCCTCTGCCAAATTTTTTTTCCCTAAACCGACACCATTGAGCATGCACCTTGCTTTTTCCATCAGCGTCATGTTCATTCTTTTTGCAACTCCATTTTGTTGAGATGTATATGGAGTAGTCTTCTGCCTTGCTATACCTCACTTCTTACAGAATTATTCAAATTGATAACCGCAGAACTCTCCACCATTATATGTCCTCAACACCTTAATTCTTTTCTCCGTTTGATTCTCAATAGGAGCCTTAAAATATTTAAACCTGTCAAAGACTTCATATTTCTTCCTGAGGAAATATATCCAAGTATTCCTCGAGAAGTCATCTATAAATGAGACATAGTACACATATTTTCCCAATGATGGAACTGACACCGGTCCAAACACATCACTGTGAACTAGCTGTAAAATTCCTTCTGCCCTGGTTGCACCAGAGGGGAATCTTAACTGATTCTGATTCCCATATACACAATGTTCACAGAAATCAAAATCCAGAGAGAAGTTAGACATACCTTCAACCATACCTTTACCATGTAGTAGTCGAAGACCCCTCTCTCTGATATGCCCCAATATTTGATGCCACAACATAACCTTTTCTCCTTAGACTGTAGGAGTTTTTTCTTCTTCAACTCCAATATCAGGAACAATAGAACTATTACACCCATCAATACTAGTGCTCCCTTGCAACTTATACAGAGTTCCAAATTGATCTCCCTTCAACAACACCATTTCTCCTCAAACCATCCTACAAGTTTCCTTTTCAAATATTGTTTTTACCCATGCATCGTCCATTTTTCTTACAGAAATCAAATTTCTGGCCAATCCTGGGATGTACAGAACACCAGGTAGTGTTCTAATCCTTCCATCTATGAGCCTCAACTTGAATTTTCATTTTCCTATGATTCTAGTTGTCGAGTCACCACCTAGGAAAACGTTACCTCCATCATACCTTTCATATTCACAGAACCATTTCTTGTGGGGATTCATATGAAAGGATGCACCTGAGACAACCAACCATGCCTCATGATCTACAAGTGTTCCTAAAGAATCCAAGTACACATCCCCTCCTTCTTCCTTGGAGGTATTTTCTTCTTTAGAAGGAGCTTCTTCAGATCCCTTCTTTTTCTCAACTTTGGATCTACACTGCTTCTTATAGTGCCCTTATTTTCCACATCTCCAGCATACCTTTACAAACTTTCAGGGAGATTTAGATCTACCCTTAGACTTAGATCTACCACCCGATGACTTAGATCTATTTCTTTCTTGGGAGCGTCCTATTGCAAATAATGCATCTGTGCTCCGTCCTTCCATGTCCATCTGTCTCATCTCCTCCGAAAACAAGGATGAGACCACTTCATCAAACTTCAAGGAAGTTGTATTACTACCTATGGCCAAAACTAGACTATCCCAGTAAAGAGCACAGTAAACTGATACACTTATCTTCATCTGAAATTTTAATCTCAACATATACTAAATGACTTACCAAAGTATTGAAGGCATTCAAATTCTCTGCCACCGAGTCTTCATCTCTCATCCTTAGGTTATACAACTTCTTTCTCAGGAATAGTTTATTTACTAGGGACTTAGACTGTGACAACTTCCCCAACTTATCCCATAAATCCTTGGTTGTAGCTTCCTCTGACACATTCAATAATACTAAATCTGAGAGAGACAGTCAGATTGTGCTATTCGCCTTCCAATCCAAATTTTTCCAGTCATCTACTAAAGTTCTTGTAGGTGCAGTACCTGGATCCACTGCGATCTATTGATCTCTATCTACCAACAGATCTTCCTTCTTAAGCTTCCATAACTCAAAAAATTTCCCATTAAACTTCTTGATCTCCATTTTCGAATTGATTTCCATTTCTCTTCACCTGACGAATCAATACCGCATATCTCCCACTGTAGCAAGGCTTATCACAGTCTCTAGCCAAACCCTTGACCACAAAGGCGTCCCCCTAGAGCTAACAATTGCTTTGATACCAAATGTAGATTTTAACCTTGTACAATTATTCACTGCAAACAAATTTTGAGTAAAATAACATAAAAGATACAATGGAAAATACACACATTACACAAATATTTTTTTCCTGGAAACCTAAACCAGGAAAACCAACATATTCCGTATTCATTCACTGTGTTACATTGTTTATAATACAATATACATATATGATCCAACGACATCCAAAACCTTAACCCAATGACTTGGATTAGTCAACAACCCTAATTCTTTAACCATAAATATAAAACCATCGACAAAAAACCATGTGCCGAAAAACCACCCAACAATGGACATGAAAATAGAGGCGACACGAAAAATGAGGCAAAAATGCAACACGTTTTCCGAGGAAAATATTTTTTTTCTCGGGGGCATTGCCCCTGAACCCCCATGCAGGGGGGATATCGCCCCGATGTAGCCCCCCTCAAATTCTCCCGCGCGCCCAACACAACGTAGAAGACACTAGAGCTGGTCGTGCAAACAATTTAACACATACCCAACACACACACACACATTCCCATGTTATGAAAAAAAACACATTAAAAATGTCATCTTAAACTACATGCACGTGTGTGTGTTAAAACTAGAAATGGGAGATATTATATTAAAAGGGTCGACAAGTCCACAAAAAGAGTTGCTATGGTGATTCAAACAAAACTTTCAACTTTCAGCTACTACATATGAAACTTTGCAGCTACCTATGCTTGATACAATCTGACTATTAATGTAGGTATACCACTTGTAGAAGATATCAAAAATACAAACAACTTTAAAAAATATACAGTGTAATTAAAAGCATGCTAGCTGGATGCTTCCTCTTGGATTCCCATGAAATGAAGAGACGTATGTTGGACCACTTCCATGGATTCTTTGGATTGATGTATAGTCTCTTCTTATTGGGGGTCACCTTGGGAGGAATTGATAGAAATTCATTGATTTGAAGCAATAGATAGTGAGTCCTTACATAGAGGAAGGACCAAATTGTGTAGCATGCTACATTTTGCTTCAAGCACATCCATTTTTTGCTTTTTTTTGAACTAGGAGGTTCATAAATTTTGCATTCTTAGTAGCACAATGTTGTTCATTGTCATGAACACTTATGGAAATCGAATGAAGAACTATGTTGTTACCTTGGAGGGTTTCCTTGTGTTGTCATAAGGTCCTTCTATTTTCCTAAGAATCCCTTGAATCCATATATATTGAACCTTTAACAATTCATTTTGAAGGTAACAGGGCCAATAGAAGACATAATCAACTAGAGCAAGCCAATGGAAGACAAAATTGACCAAAGATTTGTATGAGATCTGAAGACCCTTCACCAAATAACCTGAACCAAAAGTTGTGGAACAAAAGATGGAAAGGTTGAAGAAAAATGCGCAAGGTGATTGGACTAAGGGGTAGGGGATGATCTTCCCTAGCCCCAACCCATGAAAACTGCCTCTAAACTTCAAATATAGGTACCAAATCCAAGAGAGTAGGGCTTAGAGAAACTTGACAATTGCATTCCAATATCCAAACCACTGAAAAATAAACAAGTGCAATGAGGTAAATCTTACCAGATCTTGCTCAGGGCCGAAGAGATTCTAGAGATTCATAAGATAGGAGGTGGAGAGATCCAGAGAATGGGATCCAAACACATCCACCAAAATAATTAGACTAGGCAAATGGAGCAACAAGCTCAACCTTAGAACCTAGGAAATCAAATAGGAATTGAAGGACAATCTCCACATTTCAAACCAAACCACATCTCCAAATATCCCACATCACATGCAGGAATCCATAATGAGGGGAACAAAAATCGGGATGAGGAATAAAAATCACATGCCACAAATCAGAGCATGCATCCTTGCAAGTCCTTTCCACTCGCTTGTAGACAAAGACAAAGGTTTCCAATCCATATGGTTAATACATGCAATTCTAAGTGTCTTTGATAATGAATGGATACAAAAAATTAGGGGATGAAGGAATAATTGAACCCTCCATTTTTAACCAAATTCCCTTGAGGTAAGGAGGATGCTTCATTTTCTAGACGATCAATGAGATCACTGTGTTCCCTTAACACATGATAATATGATACCCTGACCATGAGTTGAATAGATTTGTCAATTCTAGAAATGATAGAGGAAAACCTACTGTATTTTAGAGTTGTCTGATGAACCAAGGCTTTTATGATAACTCTAGAGTCTCCAATGACGATCAATGATTCTATTTTAGAGCCGATTGCTAGGAGTAAACCCTGAAGAAGCACATAATCCTCTGCTTGATTATTGGATGATATTCAAAGTCTCCAAGTGAATGTTATTTTCTTATTTTCCTTGACGTAAAAAATGACCCCCCTCGCTCTTGCCACCCCTCATTTTAAACAATATAAAAAATGTTATTATCATTTATTTTTTTCAAAGTCATGTTTTTATCAAATTATGTTTTATTAGTTGATTTAGGATACCATACATTTTAAATACAATGCAAAACATTATTTTTTTTCACACTTTATTACCTTTAATTCAATCCATAGCTAAATATTACTATTTTTAAACTTTTAGCTAAAAAACAATTTTAAAAGCTAGTTATAATGAAAATAACATATACATTTTGGAAACTTTTTGTTTATAATGCCATGTCAAATAAAACATTTTTATGGTCATAATTAACAAAAACACGTAGAGAAAAATAACATTTTAAAACTTTTTTTTTATAAATTTCATTTATAAAAATGATAATATTTAATGTTGTTTTTACTAAAGTAATTAATCACATTAAAATGAAATTAAAAATGTAAAAAATATATTATGGCATATAACATATTAAAAAAATTCATCATAAAACAACAATATAAATATATTTATTCTCAATGTAAAATCTTAAAGGCAAAACATTACAATATAACTTATCAATACAAAAAAATAACATTTAAAAACTTTTTTTTTTATAGATTTCATTTATAAAAATGATAATATTTAATGTTGTTTTTACTAAAGTAATTAATCACATTAAAATGAAATTGAAAATGTAAAAAATATATTATGACATATAACATATTAAAAAAATTCATCATTAAACAACAATATAAATATATTTATTCTCAATGTAAAATCTTAAAAGCAAAACATTGCAATACAACTTATCAATACTTTGTCAAATTGACCATGTTCTTCAATGGCATCTTAAAATCTATCAATAATATCAACTAGGCCAAACATATCATTTTCAATGGATGCATCATAATTTTCTAGGACATCATTCTACTTTTCCATTGGGTTTTCTATGTTTGCAAGTTGTCCAAAGTGATCATTTTCAAAGTGATTGTTTCAATGGTGGTTGAGGTTCATTTAACATTTTTGCCACACATGTTTCACTAAAATCTCATTTCTTCAAACCAACTTCTTGCATTTCATTTGAAGAGATTTAATATAATTAATTCTCTGTTGAATAAAATTGCATGCTAGTGCTGTACCTGTTAATATTATGGTAGTTGCGGGAGGTATTTACCTCCACGTGTAAACCTTACGAGAATAGAATATTCCGAGAAGCAAGAAGAAACCCTAATGAGTTGGCTAATAACCCTAGAAGACAAGTCGCCTCAAGAGGATAATTGATATTAGGTTATTAGCCTACAAGAGAAGAAGTTGACCAGAAGAAATATTATATACTAAGTAAATAGACACCCAGAATGAGAAGTCGGCCTAGGCAGTTAGCTAGAATTAGTATAAATACAGAAGGCCAGTCTTCATTCTGGCAGGCATTCTCAGAATTGCAGAGCAACACTTGTGCGCACTGTAGTTTCCCAGTTTGTGCGCAAGTTTGGAGGAGAGCTACCGTTGTAGTTGCTGCATCTAGAAGATTGTGTTTTGGCTTGGACTATCTCTTGGTTATGGTTTGGACTATCTGATCAGCTCTTGTTTGGTGCGCTATCCTTGGGGAAAGGTGATCTACCCTTTGTTTGGCTATATAGCCTAGGGTTTGCTTCCGGAGTGATTCTATGTCAAGATTAAGGTGCTCGGAGGGTGGCTTTGGCTTATGGTTGGGTGACAATAGTGATATTGTCGATGGTAAAACAAGCACATCCATTATATTCTAACAGGTTATGGGCCCACACCTCCTTCATTCAGTCTAACCGCTGGAAGGAAACATAGCCATAAGGATATTAAGCTCGTTGAAGAACTGTCGCTAGGGTTTCTAGTAGGAGCAGTCACCAAAGCACTGCCGCTAGGGTTACTAGCAGGTGCAGTTGCAAAAACCCTAATCCTCTCGTTGAGGCACCTTAAGTGAAGGGATTGACCTAATTTCCAGATAGACCAGTGCACCCTAGCCCAACGCATCTCCTGGTACTCTCAGTAAGCCAAGACGTCAAGTTTGAATTTTTGGTCAAATCTAGGGTTGACCAAGTCAAAGAAGCCATGGCCTACTCCATGAAGTCAGAAAACAAGTTAGATGGAGCTTCTAACTTCAGAGCGTGGAAGACAAGGATTGAACTCATCCTTTCCAAGAATAAAGTGCTAGATATCATGAAAGGAAAGATCGTGAAACTAGAGTTTGAAGAAAGAAAAGATAAAGAACCGCAGAACGTTGCAGTTAGGGAAAAGTTCAAAGAAGGTGACATCAATGCCATGAGTATCATAGTGAACTCTATAAAAGACCACTTGATACCCTACATCTCCCATCTTGACTCATCAAAGAATATGTACGATGCCCTAACAAACCTCTTCTCAATTAGAAACATTGGACAAGTAATGAGTCTGGAGAATGAGCTCCGTGACATGAAGATGAATGACGATGACAAGATAACATCATAATTTGTGAGGATCTCTCAGTTAAGAGATCAACTACAAGCTATTGAAGAGAATCATTTCAAAAAAGGAATTGGTGAACATAGTACTCAATGGTCTTCCCAAGACATGGGATGCATTTTCCGCAAGCATGAACACAAGGAAGGCGTATCCTACATTTGAAGAACTTTGGACTTGTTGTGCACAAGAAAAATCAAGGATTAGTGCAAAATAAAAACCCCAAAATAAATACGATGATCATGCCTTCACGACAAGATTCAAGAATTTCAGGAACAAGAAGAAGTTTGTCTCAAGGAAGAAGCCAAATCAAGAGAAAGATATGTCAGAAATACAATGCTTCAACTATCGAAAATATGGTCACTACAAGAATCATTGTCCCAAGCTAAAGAAAAGGAAGGAGACACACGAAGCATCAGTTGCCGAAGAAAAGGAACCTTCAAAGAATACTAATGAGGATGAAACAAACTTCTTCCTCTAAAGACAAGGTAACGATACTCTTCTTAGTTCTTGTACATATCTTGTTTGCATAGTCTCTATACATATCTTGTATATCTATCTCTTAGAAGATAATATGTTCCAAGAATATCTATACCTATGGAAGAACAACAAGTTAAGGATTGATATCATTATACAAGTCAGATAATACACATGAAAGGATGAAATACATCAAACAAATCATGTGGAAGCTATTACAAGATAAGCCGAAATCAGAATCAATCTTGAAGAACTTAGAAGAAGCAAAGACAAAAAGAAGTCAAAAATCAAGAGGAAACTGGAGAAAGACTTATGACACTTTGCAGAAGACAATAAGGATGCAGATGAAAGCGTGGACTCTATTAGATGGAGGGAGCCAATTATATATCTCCAAAAGAAAAACATGCACTCATACATGAAGCAAGGATTAGGAGGGAGCTAATCCTATGATCCATTGAAGATGATGAAATATATATCCATGGTAGAAGCCATGAAAGGCAGTACGTGTTCAGTTCGACCTTAGAATAAGTCTTCTTCGAAGAGAAGCTTTAAATTATCCTTGGTTGTCCATCCACATCCGTGATCCTATGATGAAAGGAAGAAGTGGAATCTTTAGGGCATGGAATCTATAAGAAACTCCATGGACCCAAGAGATAAAGAAAAGCATGAGGAAGAACATGAAGATTCCAAGAAAGAACGAGAAGCTAGAACAACTAGTCATTGTATCAAGAATCACAAGATTACTAGCCTGATATGAACTCACTAAAAGAAATCAAGCAAAGGAACTGAAAGTTGTGATGAAGAACAATGTATATGAATGCAAGCATTGCAAGATCCAGAACTAGAGGTTCTCCCAGATGGAGGGAGAAGACTACGATGATTACTTGTTCCAGTAAACCAGACATACCTCTACACGAGTCATTATATCATCTGCAATATACATGGGTTGGATTTCTACATCAGATGAATGCAAATACTATTCTCCAGAGAAATTGAACAAAGAGTGTATGAAGAGAAAACTCAAGGATTTGAGGCATACCAGAAAGAGACCCTTGTACGCAGATGAAAGAAGACAACTTGGCGGAGAACCTCAAATGCACAACAGAAGCGTGGTGAATATTTTCTATAACAGAGATATTGTATCAAAATGATTACTCAAAAGATCAGGATGATGGATTTCCAATCCATGACAAAGATCTCATGATGAAAAAAGAAGTGCCACATGGATATGTTCCAGTTTGACCCTTTCCACGATGTTGTGAGCTAGCAAGAACCAAAGAGGAATCCAACAATGATATACTTTATTGATCAGAGCTATATGAAGCCTTCAGAGAAAACCAGTGTTCCAAACCAAAGTACATTTGAGATCAATCATTACATTCTCCATGATGAAGTCCAAAAAGGAGAAAGTGGTTCTCCAATATATATCTCCACAGATGAGAAGATAAGAAGACATTTGGTAAAGCTTTTTTCCAAGATGAAAGAGTTTGCGTACTCAAGCTGGAGCTCATGGAGACAACTTCCTTATTGAAAAAGGAAGAGATGACTCCCAGGTTGGGAGGGAGCACTGATGTGTTATTGATTAATGGACAATCATTTTTCAGTTCAAAAAATGGTCCAGGATGAGAAGTTCCTTTCCAGATTCGGAAAATGGCTTGAGATTTCTAACGAACAGGCATTTTCCAGTTCGAAAAATGGTCCAGATCAAATGATCATTTTCGTAATGAAAATGGTTCGATGGATTGCTGATGTACCATAGACAATGATTTCCCATGGTGGTTAACATGGGGAATGGTCTAGGGCAGTCTCTCTTCTTGAGGGATACTCAAGAAGACTGGCCCACCTTGCCGGACAACGATTTCCCATTGTGGTTAACATGGGGAATGGTCTGTTTTGGAGGTTGGCGCAGGACAATCATTCCTTAGGGAAGATTCATTCTCTCCAAGTTGAACTTTGTTTAGTGCCGGAGGAATGGCCTAGGGTGGGGAATGGTCCAGTTTCAACAATCAAGGACAGACATTCCTTAGGGCAGACTCATTCTCTCCAAGTTACACTTCGTCTACTGTTGGAGGAATGGCCCAAGGTGGGGAATGGTCCAGGCTCAAAAATCATAACAATTATTCTTCCTTGCTTGAGAAGAATAGTCCAGATAGCTCATCATTGATGTTTTACCTTCTGAGGGCAGATGCTCTTCCAAGATCTTACAGATGTGAGTGGAAGAATGGCCCAGATGATTCAGTTTATATCATAACATTGTTTCTGTGCAGGTTGATATCAGATGATTGTTATGAAGACTGTATCTCTCTAGACAATAGATGTATACTACTATGGTGGATGTGTTCCACTGTTTGTGACTATACGTTACTGATCAAGTACCTGTGTGCTAATTGGTGTGGTAGTGTACCACTGGATTGTAGTTGTGTACTACTATGGATAGACACAATTGTGTTCTATTGAATGATATTGTTCTGATTGCCTTGAAGAATATCAACAATGTTGAAAATGATTATCAGCTAGATGGATGATCAATGGACAAAGATTTCCCAGACGAAAAATGGTTTAGGACATTTCTTCTTCTAGGACATATGTCCAAATTAGAAGAATGTATCTTGTGTCACTCTGTGGTGTGAGTGACTTATCCAGCATCATGTCTAATTACTCATATGGAGTACGGTTTCGAGAGATGTTGCAGCTGATGACAATGATGGTGATGATGGTGCTCATGATCTAGTCATGAGATAGTCTATGCAACTATGTTGATGCTACCGGGTAAATGGTATGTTTGTGCTCAAAACCATTACCTGTAATACCTCTCTAGATAGGAGGGAGTGTTAATATTATGGTAGCTGCGGGAGGTATTTACCTCCACGTGTAAACCTGAAGAGAATATAATATTTCGGGAAGCAAGAAGAAACCCTAATGAGTTGGCTAATAACCCTAGAAGACAAGTCGACTCAAGAGGATAATTGATATTAGGTTATTAGCCTACAAGAGAAGAAGTCGACCAGAAGAAATATTATATACTAAGTAAATAGACACCCAGAATGAGAAGTCGGCCCAGGCAGCTAGCCAGAATTAGTATAAATACAGGAGGCCAATCTTCATTCTGGCAGGCATTCTCAGAATTGCAGAGCAACACTTGTGCGCAAGTTTGGAGGAGAGCTGTTGTTGTAGTTGCTGCAGCTAGAAGATTGTGTTTTGGCTTGGACTATCTCTTGGTTATGGTTTGGACTATCTGATCAACTCTTGTTTGGTGCACTATCCTTGGGGAAAGGTGTGCTACCCTTTGTTTGGCTATCTAGCCTAGGGTTTGCTTCCAGAGTGATTCTCTGTCAAGGTTAAGGTGCTCGGAGGGTGGATTCAACCTATGGTTGGGTGACAATAGTGATATTGTCGATGGTAAAACTAGCACATCCATTATATTCTAATAGTACCTAGTCATCAAATATAGAAAATTAATTCAGTAAAATAGTGTAAACAAACATAAATTAAAAATGATAAAGATTGAAGTATGATTATATGTGTGTGTGTGTGTGTATTTTATTTGTGTGGAAGAAAGCACGAGAAACCCGTTGAGTACTTCCCCACATTTAGTGGATGGTAAATGGGGTAAACCGTTGACCCTGATTACAAGGCCTTTCCCCGGGAGAATCAAGAGAGTCGAACCCGAGACCAACAATAAGCATGAAAAACTCACGTATGGATCTAGACTAATTGAGATAACCCTCGGGGATACACACACATAGGTCGAGAGGTTAAGGAATCCACAGGTCTAACGAAAGAGGCCAATAGGCCATATTATTGCAGTCGTGAATTGTGAGAGGAGACACAAGATAAGTCGTGGGGGTTTTGTGAGGGAGACAAGTTGCTCCTTTGTAGAACCATGGGATTGGAGGAAAGGCTGTAGGGCTTGTAGCCAATTTTTGAAGTTGGAAGGGGGTCCAAGTACCCTTGCTGCAAAGATCATGGAGTTGGAGGAGGAGAAAACAAATTGGAGGGTGGGTAATAGTAGGCAACAACTAACGAAGGATATTGACATCATTATCAGGTTCCTTGCATTACTTTCAATCAATAGAAATTGCAGTTGCTTGCAACCATTAGATCTGTATGTTCAGGAGTATTTTACAGTTGTTACTATTTCCATTAGTAATCTATGTATTGTTGTGATTTTGGGTTTTAAAATATAATAAGATTCCATAGCTATCCTCTCAACTTTATGTGTAATGTATGCATATAATCTGTTTGATAGTATTCCTCTTTTTTGAAATATATGAAAATTGTTTGTAAGAAGCACCAACGACATTAATACAAATATACACAAAGAAAACAATAATTCTTGGACTGTAAGCATAATGTTCCAGCCTAGTCCAGTTGGGACATTATAGTGGTATCAAAGCTGGTGATCTTTCCAACCTATGATTTCTTGAGACATTGATGCCAAGGAAAACTAGAGGACGTGGGGGACAACCCATACCAGGATTAGAATCATCAAAAGAGGTAGAAACAATAAGAGTTACGGGGGATCATCATGAGGATAGTACCTTATAGTTGTTAGAAACCATAGCCAATGGGAAACAACAAATGACTAGGTCGCAAGAGTTATTAACAAAACTCATGACACAATTCATTACTAGCAACCAGGTGAATCCAAACCATGGAGGGGCCAATGGGAACCATGTAGAAGACAACCATAGAGGTGGTAGGGCTAAGGTAGAGGGTAGCAATAACCACATTCCAACACATAGTACCCTCCAGATAGGTAGCAAAAGAGCACCTAGACCGTTATTACCACCATTCTTTGAGGAGAAACCTACAAGGGCACAAGAATAAAAATGACAAGGTCAACACCTACTTTACGGAGTATCAATTGCTAGAAGAAGGGGGCCATGAAACCCTGTATTACAATGACTACTGCAACCTCAGGATGAGAAAAAAGCATAGGATGGGCCATAGTCAACAAAACTTTGATCTTTTGTGCAAATAGGGGAAGTTAACTATATCATCCTTTGAAAGATATGACAAGTGCACATACCAAGTACGGGTGCATAAGTTGGACACTTACTTCCAGCTTAATCTAATGATAGAGGCTAAGGAAATTAAATTTTCCACCCTACGCTTGGATGGAGAATCTCATGGGTGGTGGTACCATGGGATAATGACATTGGGACATTCCAACATTACATCATATGAGGAATTCACTCAGAAGTTGATGGAAAAGTTCGATAAGAAGGACCTTGAGATCCACTTAAGGGAGTTGGTACCGTTGAGGCAGACAAGTGCATCAGAGGCATACATCACATAATTCCATAGGATGGTCTATAATGTAACTGATATTTCAAAGAAGAGGTTGGTGATGCTATTTACGGAGGGCTTAACTGGACCCTTGAGAGGATGGGTAAAGGATTTTAGGAGAACCACATTACAAGAAGATGTTATGAATACCCATGACATGGATGGTACAGTTCCTAAGAAGATGAAGGTGAAACCTTTTATTCCACAGAAGGGTTGGGTGACGAAGCCTCCCTAGAAGACATGGGAAGGGAAGGATATGATGGATGAGGAGACTCAGAGAGAGATGAGGAGGAAGAAACTTTGCTACAATTGCAAAGAACCATGGGAATTGAGTCATCGATGTATGGAAAAATGTAATGTCCATTACATTGAGGTGATTCCCGACAAGGAGGATGACGATGATGATGAGATAGCTCACTTACTGGACAATGGGTAAGGTAGCGGTGATCCACCACACCTTGATACTACATAGCAGTCGCCATTGCAGGAGGGCACTAAGGGAGTGACCATTGCCACACTTTCAAGAGTCCCCAAATATTACACCTTCAAGATCAGAGGCATTTTGTAGGGGCAGAGAGTTACAACACTGATTAATGGTGGGGCCACCCACAACTTCATTGATGCAACACTTGTTACCAGGATACACATCCCTGTAGAAGACTTCAAGGGATTCAAAATGGTAGTAGAAGATGGGTAGAACATGATGTATACTTATAGGATCAAGGGATTGGATGTGAAATTGGGAAACTATACGTTGACCGATGACTTTTATGTCATGGATTTGGTAGACACCCATGTGGTGTTAGGAGTTAAGTGGTTGTACTCGTTAGGAGATATTCACATGAACTATCAAGAAATGAGGATGGAGTTCATGGAAAAAAATGGAAAATGAGTCATCCTAAGAGGTATGTTGACCGGCTCCCCCAGGATTGTGTCTAATTAATACATGGAGGCCCTTTTTAGACACAGGGATGTGGCTTGAACATCAAAGTGATTTATCACCATGGAAAAGACATCACAGGATCTCCAACACTATCACAAGGACATACATGCAATAATTGAAAAGCATGACAAGGTATTCATACCTCTATCCATAGGGAGACCACAATATAGAGGGTTTGAGCATGTCATTGAATTAGAAGAAGGAGAAAAAACAGTGATCACCGCACCCTATATACATCCGAAGAAGTTTAAGGACGAGATTGATAAGACCATAAAATAATTGTTGGTTATGGGACATATCAAGCCTAGTTCTAGTCCCTTCGCTTCTTCAGTGGTATTGGTGAAGACGAAGCATGGCACTATGAGGATGTGCATAGACTACAGGGCCCTAAACATGAAGACCATCAAGAACCGTTACCCGATACCCAAGATTGATGAGCTGATAGATGAGTTGCATGGAGAAATTTACTTCTTGAAGATTGATCTTCGATCGGGGTACCATCAGATTCGGGTTAGAGAGGAGGAAATCCATAAGACAACATTCAAATGTCACTATGGGAACTATGAGTTTCTAGTCATTCCCTTTGGGTTGAATAAAACACCAACAACCTTCCAGTCATGCATGAACCATATCTTCAACAAAAAGTTGAGGAAGTTATTATTGGTGTTCTTTGACGATCTACTGATCTACAACAGAACTTGGGAGGATCACCTAAGACATGCTGATGATATTCTTAGCATCATGGGGAAAAATCATTGTTTTCCAAGGAGGAAAAGTGTGAGTTTGGGTTGACGAAGATTCTATATCTCGGACATGTGATTGGATTTAAGGGAGTGCAGGTAAATCAGGAGAAGATCCAGACGATATTAGATTCACCCACACCCAGATCA
>ML834448.1:42685-55878 GCA_009831015.1 Picea engelmannii | reverse complement strand
TTCTTTCCATTTTGGTGGCAGTTTTCCATATTTCTTCTTCACTGTTATATTGTTGTCAAACCTTGAATAGCTGTTATCCTATTGTTTGGTTCATGACATTATAATCAGTCTCTTTAGTTGTTTATTAGGCCTTGCTTTGCACTAGTTTATGAGCAATCTTTTCTTCATCCACTGAAAGCTATCTTACTGTTTAACCAATCTTGGAGAGCACTGTCTATTTGTTTATCACTTTGATGTCTGAATGCTATAAGTAGAATTGAGTTATCCCATTGATCCACCTTTACAAAATACAAAAACATTTATTTCTTAAGTTACCAAGCACCTTTGGTCTGCAACCACAAAGGGTTTCTTGGAGTGATAACAATATCAATAAGAAACACCGAGTGATGAGATGTACAAAAAATCCATTTTAGTTTGGATGTTTCTGTGTAGAGCCCCACGGTATTTCAGAACCAAATGTTGTTCAGAGTCTTTGATACCCATATTGGTGCACAAGGTATGAAATGTATTAGTGAACTCCAGAATTTCCCTTCCCCTCTCTTGCTGCAGTGTGGTCCATCTCATGTATTGGTCCTCATAGTTGCCAACATGGTAATACTATTCCTTTACCGCGTCCACAAAAAAATCCCAAGTGGGCTCGACCCCATATATTCTAGACTCCTCTGTGGGCTCGACCCCATATATTCTAGACTCGAGCAAGAGACAAAAAAAATGGGTGAGTAAGTTGCAAGCTTATGACTTTGATATTGAGTATGTAAAGGTAAAGAATAATGTAGTTGTTGATTCCTTTTCCAGGAGACCTATATCATTCTCCCCGACCTAGATCTCAGTAGATTGGAATTCCATCATCTTGGTATAATACTCCAAGAATATATTCTCTTGTTATTTGATGGAGGGTATTATCTAGGATGATAGGTACATGGTAGTGAATGAGATCATCTACTCCAAGGAGAGGATATATATTGTCCTCGAGTCCACCTCAAAGATAATATCCTGAGGTAAGTTCATGACACACCACTGGCAAGAAACCCAAGGTATCTGAAGACTTACAAGAAGGTGAGGGAGAGATTCTCTTGGAAGGGTCTCAAGGAGGATGTACTATGATATGTGAGGGAGTGCATGACTTGTCATCATAACAAGTCATAGATTACACATCCTGCAGGTTTACTTAAGCCACTACCTTCTCAGGAGCAGAAGTGGGAGAGCATATCCATTGAATTCATTACAGGGTTGTCGAAGGTACATGACATGGACTATATCTATGTGGTGGTGGAAAAATTGACCAAGTGTGCAAGGTTCTTCACCATTCCATCATAGTATAGAACATATTAGGTGGCAGGCATATTCTTCAGGAGAAGTGTTCATGATATATGGTCTTCGAAGATACATCATCAATGACCGAGACAACATGTTTCTTATCACATTTTGGCAGGAGTTGTTCCGGTTATCAGGAACATAGTTGACACCTAGCACTAACTATCACCCTTAGACATATGGACAAAAAGATATCATGAACAAGTGGATTGAGGGATATCTTCATAACTATGTGTCAGGACAACAAAGAACATGGACGAAGTGGTTACATCTTGGGGATAAATGTTATAAGACCACATATCACATGTCCATCGAGATGAGTCCATTAAAGGAATTATATGGATACGATGCTCCATTATTGGTGGATTTGGAATTTGGGGAGAGCAGGCCCCCCAAGGACAAATATTGGTTGCAAGAGAATTAGAACATCTTGAGAGTCCAGAAAGAGAACTTGTGGGTTGCTCAGAATCAACATAAGATGTATGCAGATAAGCACAAAGTGGAGTGCAAATTTGACTTTGTGGACTTAGTCTTTCTCAAGTTGCAATCTTACAGATAGTCTTCGCTGAAGAAGAGTGGCACAGAGAAGTTGAATCCTCTCTTATATGGACCCTACATAGTGTTCAGGAGAGACGAGGAGGTAGATTACAAGCTGGAGCTGCTAGAGGGTAGCAAGATCCACAACATATTCCATGTATCTTTCCTCAATAAGGAGTTGGGACAACATGTAACCACTTTGGTAGATCTTCCTCCACTAGACGAGGAAGGGTAGTTGGTTCTGACTCTCGAGAGGATTGTTGATTATAGAGAGAGGAGGATGAGGAGAAGAGTTATTTGAGAGTACCTGGTGATATGGAGAGGTTTTCCCATAAAGGATGCTACTTGGGAAGGAGAGAATATCTTACAACACCCTGATTTGGTGTTGCTTGAGGATAAGAAATCTTCGGAAGGGAGGAATGTAATGTCCCCTTCCAATTGATCATGAGGGAGGATGACTTAGTATCCTATACGAATCCCATAGGATATAGTCAACAGAAAAATGGAGTCATAGGGAATTATTTAGTGTCACTGGATTAAAAGATGAAAACATCCTAAAGTCACATTAAACAAAAATAAATAATTAATTACTTAAACATTAAAAAGTAATTTTTAATGTTTAAGTGAATATTGGAGGGAAAATAAGATAAGGGATTGATTTGGTCAAAAAGGGGAAAGATCTAGAAGGATCAGAGGAAGAATAAAAGGAGGGGTAGCCCCTCACTTTATCATTATGATTTTATTGATCTCTTGCATTCTACTCTTGGAGCCCTTGTTTCCTCAGGGTTAACAAAGCCCTTCGATTACTAGTCTTTCTTTGGTGGTGCAATACCCACCCTAGTTGGACAAAGAGAGGGAGTCTACCCAGGATTATCATTTGGATCTTCAATAGTGATTTCCTTTAGTATTGGGGGAGGATTGATCTTCTTAATTACAGAGAGAGACCGATTTCCTATTTAACATGAGTGGGGTATCTAAAGTGGTTATAGGTGAAGTCGTGGCACTTGGAGGAACCAAATAGAGGGTCAATTCCACTTCCATTGATTTGTGGTATTGCTGGAACAAGTACGCAAGGTAGCAAGGAGGCCTTGAATCCAGTATAGGAGGCCACTTCCATTTTTTTTCAAGTCGAGAGGTTAAGGAAGTCGCAAGTTTAAGGAAAGAGGTCAATAAGCCATATTATTGCAGCCGCGAATTGTGAGAGGAAACACAAGATAAGTCACGGGGGTTTTGTGATGGAGCTTATTTACTCCTTTGTGGAACTGTGGGACTGGAGGAAAGGTCGTAGGGCTTGTAGCTGATTTTTTAATTTGGAAGGGGGTCCAAGTACCCTAGCTGCAAAGATCGTGGAGTTGGAGGTGGCAACAATAGATTGGAGGGTGGGTAACAATAGGTAACAATTAACGAAGTATATTGGCATCATTACCAGGTTCCTTGCATCCCTTTTAGTTAGTATACATTGCATCTTCTTGCAACCATTATATCTGTATGTTCATGAGTATTTTACAATTGTTACTACATCCATTAATAATATCTATATTGCTGTGATTTTGGGTTTTAAATTATAACAAGATGCCATAATTATCCTCTTAAGTTTATGTGTAATGGATGCATACAATATGTTTGATAGTATTCCTCTTTTTTGAAATATATGAAAACTATTTGTAGCAAGAACCAAAAACATTAATACAAATCTACACACAAAAAACATTAATTCTTGGAATGTAAGCATAATCTTCCTGCCTATCCCAGTTGGGACATTACTAAAATTTACTTCACCAAATAAACCTCTAGAGAGCTCAACCATGACTCACGAATAAAGACATGGAAATTTTCACCAAATTGAAAAGATGGAAAAGAAGATGTATGAAAATCGTGCACATATGGATAATAAGATGGATGAAAATAAGTATCAAATGGAAAAGAATATGAATGAAAATCTATAGAAGGAAAAGAAGATAAGAGTTGAAAATTTTCATGTCTAACGTGTTATTACATACCCTAGATGAGAGACTACCTAAAATAAATAACAATATGTAAGGAAATCATGAAAATGCAGAAGAAATAAAGATGGAATCACAAAATCATGATTGTTGATCCCTTCGATATCCACATCATTGAGGTTTCAATGCGGCACCAAGGAACTACTTCATTCCAAAGATCGATATGAAGAAGTTTGATGGTAAGTATTCTAGATGGAACGATATTTTGATCTACACCAAGTTCCAAGCTTACAAAAGGTAGCTATTGCATCCTTGTATTTATAAAATGATCAATTTGTTTGGTATCAATGACTTTGTGAAAGAAAAAAAAAATTCTATTATCTCTAGATCCATTTTTATGGATGAATTTATATCACATTATGGGGATATTAAGAGCAATATATTCTTTAGTCAATTGATAAATATTAGACAAAAGGGTCCAATTACAGAGCACATTCGACAATTCCAAAATCTCAGTCTCAGGGTAAAGAACATTCATGAGGATAATTTTTTAGATCTCTTTATGGGCACTTTAAAGGAGAACATTCAACATGAGGTGCATCTTTTCAAACCTAAATCCCTAGATAAAGCTTTCAGTATGGCAAAGAAAGTGGAAAAAAAAACATGGCTACTAGAAGGGTGGCCACTAGCAACTATAGAGAGCACCATATTCCCTCTCCTAACCTCACTCAATCGACAAGGTTGACACCTCAATAGATGGATGAAAGAAGAGAAACGAGACTATGTTTCAATTGTGACAAGTACATTAGGGGCATAAATTCAGTGAAAATAAATTATTTTGCATAGACTGTGAAGAGGAAGAAGATCAAGAATTGGGACCATCACAAGATCTATATCTAGAATAGAATACTCCAATGATATCTTGTCATGCATTGGTGGACATCAATACTCCAAAAACCCTCGAGATACAATGAGACATCAAAAAGAAAAGGTAACAATATTTATTGATTATGGTAGTATCCATAACTTCATCAATTAAAAATTATCAAAATATCTCAATTGCTTTGTATTTGCAACACCATAATTTCAAGTAATGATTTCAGATGGAGGTACCATAAATTGTTCTTGGAAGTGCCATAGTATTAAGCTCAATATGGGGGAGTATTTTTTGGATTGTCTCATGATTTCTATACAAATGGGTGGTGTTGATGTTGTATTAGGGGTCCAATGGTTACAATCATTGGGAACAATGGCTCTTAATTTTTAATATATTTTCATGATATTTTCCTTATATGGAAAGGAAATTGAGCTTGGAGGTATCCAAGGGAAACCCTCTAAGGTGATAATCTCTAATAGCACGACAAAATTACTCAAAAAGGGACACCATGGTGTAATTGCATAATTATGCTCACTAGATGTTCACACATCTATGTCCTCTGCTCCAATGGATCTCCAAATTGTTATCAACAACCATTCCAAGTTATTTGGAGAGATTTCTAAGGGTCTTCCACCTGCTCGAGATCATGATGATTCTATTCATTCGCAGTGTCGAAGTGTACCACCTAACATTAGGAATTACATGTATCCATATGCACATAAGAGTGATATTGAGTGTATGATCCAAGAAATGTTGGAGGATGGTATCATTCAACCTAGCCAAAATTCTTTCTCTTCACTAGTTGTGATGGTTATGAAGAGGGATGGTTCATGGTGTATGCTTCTAGACTACAAACAACTCAACAAAATAATCACCAAAGATAATTTTCCTATTCCTGTCATTGATGCATTATTAGATGAATTGCATGGAGAAAAATTCTTTACTAAGTTGGATCTTTGTTTGGGATATCATCAAATCATAATGATGCAGGAAGACATACCCAAAACAACCTTTAGAACACATTAAGGTCATTATGAGTTTTTGGTTATGCCATTTGGACTTACTAATGCACCTTCAACATTTAAAATCTCGATGAATTCTATTTTCAAACCCTTCCTTAGAAAATTTGTGTTAGTATTTTTTGATGACATACTAATCTACACCAAATTGTGGGAAGAGCATGTACAACGTGTTGACAAAGTATTACAACTTTTGGAAGATAATTTTTTTATGGAAAGCCTTCCAAGTGTACCTTTGGGGTTCAAGAAGTGGAATATTTGGGTCATATTGTATATCATGAAGGTGTAAAAGTGGACCCTAACAAAATTAAAATGGCCAATTCCCAAAACCTTAAACAAAATTTGAGGATTCTTAAGATTGACAGGCTATTACCACAAGTTTTTCAAGAACTACAGTCAAATAGTGGCACCTCTAACAACATTATTAAAGAAGGAAGCATTTTAATGGACTTAAGAAACAACCAAATATTTTGAAAAACTTGTTGACGCTTGAATCCGTTAGGAACGAAACAAAAAACTCACGGGGATACAAATCCCCCTACGTTTTTATAGAGGTGGTACTCCACTTTGTTCCAAGATTTTCTTGGAATTGTAGATTTTAAAAATAATATAGGATTTTAAGAAAGTCCACCGTGATATTCAAAGAAATATAAAGATTGCAGTAAAATATTTTTTTTTGTTTTTAAAGAGTGTTCCTAAGAGATGACCAGGAACCTCACACATCACATATTTGAAAAAGATAAGAAAAATTTCCTCACATCCATCGTAGTTACACTAATGATTTTTGATCACATAAAATAAAAGAAAATGGTCTGCACACATAAGAGAACTTTAACAGAGTAAACACACGTGGAGCTCAAATAAATAAAATGATAGATCAATCTCAAATATTTTGTACTCAAAACTCAGAGTGATAAAACACTGTCAAAACTGATCCCAAAATAGTTCTCTTGGGATTTCTGAAAAATATAGAGTCTGTTACAATGCTTTGAAATTTAAATGCATTTGTCCTTAGGACTAGGATTGGGGCTCCCATGGACCATAAAGGAAACATAAGAAAGAAGTAAGTTGTGGAAAGAAGATGGTGGGCGATGAAAAAGTAGCAAGACCTGGAAAGAAGAAAGGAAGGAGTTATCGGATTTCGGTTAAACCTTTCTAGTCAAAGAAGTAGAGTAACTGGATGAAAATCTGATAAAGAAAGCAAGATGTGATAAGCATAAAATTACTATGATGGTCTCTCCCCGTTCACTTGCTTGCTTCTGTCCTTTTATTTTCCTCATTGACGATTATAGGAACCGTCTCAACCGCTGCTTCTTAGCCTTCTTTGGTTAATTTATCAATTGTCTTTTTAAACCAATCTTCAATGTAATTTTTCATTGGTGCAACATATTTCATGCTTGATTTTAATATTAAATAATTCACCTTCCAAGTCTCTTAAGTCATGAGAAATGCCATGTATTTCCCCCTCAATATATTGATTTTTCACAGAATAATCAACTAGCCAATTGTCTATCTCTTCTTCATTATATTCAATTATGCCATAAAATTTCTCAGCTAATAACCCCTTTAATATCTCAACTTGTTCATCAAATTGATGCTTTGTCATAAACATTGAATTGAGAATTAACTTAGGGTCTTGTACTTCATCAATGCTTCCTTCCAGATCTATATCCGTGAGTCTTTTGAACAATCCTTCTCTTTTTACGATGGCTTCACTGCATGCTTGGACAATGTTATTCAAATTCTTGATATTTTCTTTCCAACAAGCATTCAACTGTTTAATTTGAATTGGAGAAGGAAGATCCTCTTCTCTTCTTTTCAATTATGTCATGTTTGAGACTTTTATTCCAAATGGAAAGACAACATCAACATATAAACCTTATTCATTCTTTAAATAATCTTGCAGATACTCATGAAAAACATGTACCCTTGAGCCGAAAGAAACAATATTTTTTGATACCTCCCATGCTTCTGTTATAAGTGACATTTTCTTTTTAATGTTTTTCTCTACATAACTTCAGAGTGCTATAAGTAAACTAGAATATCCTTTTAACTTAATAGTGGGTGTAGTTGGTTTAACTATTGACAAAGGATTTGCCAGGATTGTAAGAGGCATTAAGGAATTTTCCAATTCTTTGATCCTTTCTTTTAACTTAACATTTTCAGCTTCCAAACCATCAATATAATCGTCAAGAGCATCCCCAGTTTCCCTATGTATTTTGAAAATTTGGGACAATCACATGTCCTTCAGGTCGGCCTCTGAGCGAGACTTTCCCTTTTTATTCTTCTGGTCACTTCTTTCTACAATCAATTTTTTAGACTCTTTATCAAAAACAACACTTTAAAAAGTGAAGGATTCTTCTTCACTAAAGGTCTCATTTTCAATGAATTCCAATAAAGAATTGTGTTGAGCCATATTTTATGGTTGTTCCATTGCGGGAAATATTTTCTCAATATCTACTTCTAGCTCCATGTCCTCCAGAGAAAATCTTTGGATGTCATTTTCTATAATATTATCCTCTTTCTCTTGCACTAAATTCTTCATTTTATTTCTCACATGGAGCTTATATGAACTCTCAATTTTCCCAGGGGGAGGATTCTTCTCTTCCCTTCCACTTGAACTATTGTTGAAAACCTTTTTAATTGGGTGGGACGTTGGAGCATTTCTCTGGGATGTGTTATTCTTGGGAGTAACAACTGGAGATTGAGCACTCCTTTCATTGGGACCTTTTCCCCTTTTCTTATAAAAATCATTACTACTGAGTAATGTTTCTAGGTCACCAACATCGTGTACATGAGTACTTTGGTTGTTACCTTCTTCTTCTTCATTCAAGATAACCTGGATGAATGAGTTAAAGAATCCCACTGAAAGCATATGTTCTACAAAGATTTTTTTCGGATCAAATCCTTTTATCTTTTCGGCATACTTTAAATTCATGTTGTTGAAATGATTTGCAAACTCGTCAATTTTATTTATATTTATGAACGTGAAATCTCCAATCTTCCATGGCAGGGGAATAAATTTATTTTTCCTTTTTTCATGGAAAAAATGTAGCCAAAATTTATATTGCCTTGCCACCTCTGTAGTAAATAGTTTTTTAGATACATGATACAAGAGAAAATAAGTATTTTCTTTCGAACATAATATCCTTATGACATTTTAATTTTCACCCAACAACAACCTTTTGAAGACTGAAACAAAATCATTATAGACTTCATAGAAATAGAGAGGGGTCTTATGTATCCATAGTGCCTAATACCAAAAGGTAACTAGATCTATTTCATGATTCACCCTCTTACTTATGGTTAAGTTTGGGAATTGACAACAATACACAATAACGGATATCAGATAAGAAGCCATAGAGAATTTTTTGTCCTTTTTATAGTGTGATAACTGGGACGATATTTCAATAGAAATTAGTTTTCCTCAGTCAAATATGGCATGTTCTTTCACTATAAAATACCAAATATATAAAATCACGCGAGAGATAGAAGCAATGCTTTCTTGACCTGTCAACTTGGTAAACAACCATGCAATTTCTCGATAGGGTTTTTTAAAATACTCAACCTGAATTATGGTTGTGTCTTCTGGGATAGATGCAAGATTCTCCAAATATTCAGGTAGGAGGTCAAGCCCATTGTTATGTTTCTTCAAAAAATCTCTACAGTCTTCTCCTTTGAAAGTAAGCGTCGGCTCTAGGAGCTTCAACATCTTGTGAAAAAATTGCGGTGAAAGGGAAATCAGAGAATTATCTTGGAGTTGTATAATTATCTGGCTTGGCACGTACTTTTCCAGACACCATGAAACAAGTTATTTACACTCAAAAACCTCAGGAACAAACCCAACATGAGCGATTCCAGATGCCCAAATTACGCCTTTCTGTGTAGGAGGAGAGGAATAATATGAATATGCTCTTGACCACTGGAAGTTCTAGTCTTCGCGACCAAATATATTTAAAGTATCACCACAAAAATGTTGTCTAGATGATTCTGCCATAGGTTGATGGGAGTATTTCTTCAGCTGGATAACAACTTTAAATAAATATTTTCGGAGAGATGATGATAATTTAATCCCTTGGAAAATGGATATTTAATGCAATTTAATGAGTAATTCCTCGAGCCTTTTTCCGTTAATGACGATCTTTTAGGAGCGTGCACAATAGTTGTTAGCATTAAACAACACTTAATTCATATTGGGAAAAGTAAGAGAATGGAGGGGACGGACGAGAGCGAGTTTGAATATGGAGCTTTTCATGAACCCGCCAACCCGAGAACCCGCAAACCCGCAGTTATGAATGATCAAAAATATATTAAGTGTAGAAAGGAGGTCGGTTGGACTTGCATGCAGAAGGAATACAATACTTTGGGGCTTGGCACTTGTGAAAACATTTGATGGTCAAAATGTAGATCACAGAACTTGGGGTGCAAAGTGAAGATCATGAAACTTGGAGGATGAGGGCTTGAACCTGTGAAATTGAAAAAATGGCTAAGTGTAGCAATGGACTTATGACATGGGAAAGTGGATGGAGATGAAGGTCCTCCAACTCGCCAACCCACGAACCCGCTGATCACTGAAATATGACTAAGTATGGTAACTAGAAAGGGATAGAAGAAAGGATAAAAGAAAGAGGGAAACAAGGGGAGGTGTAGAAGAGGGAAAATAATGGAAAAAAATAAGTTGGGAACATGGAACGGGAAGGGAAAACCCATAAATGGGAAATGATCTCAACAAAAATTAAGAAGGATATGTTTACAAATATGTCCTAGCCTCACTTGAATTCACAAAAAGATTCATTATGGAATGTGATGCCTTAGGCCATGGCATTGGTAAAGTGTTAATGCAATAAGGAAGGTCCCTTGCCTTTGAAAGAAGCCAACTTAAAGGACAAAAATTACTCAAACCCATTTATGAAAAATAAATGTTGGCCATACTACATGCATTTAAGAAATGGTGTCCTTACCTAATAGGAAGACACTTCAAAGTAAAAACAAATCATGATAGTTTGGAGTACTTCTTGGAGCAATGATTATATTCAAAAGAGAAACAAAAATGGTTTACACATATGCTGGGTTATGAATTTGAAATTATCTACAAGAAAGGAAAAAATAATATTGTGGTAGATGCACTTTCAAGAAAGAAGAAGAAACAAAGGGTTCAATGTGTGCTATTTATATTCCACAATCTGAATGGGTGGAAGAAGCAAGGATATAATGGAAGCAATATCATTCAACAAATACAAGAGGACCCCAATGCATTAGATAAATTTGTATGGAATAATGATTTGTTATCGTATCATGATCGCCTATATTTACGTAAGAATTCCCAACTCAAACATAAGGTCTTTCTGGAATTACATACTTCTCCTATAGGAGGAAATTTAGGGTTCTTTAAAACTTACCAAAGGATCAAGAAGGATTTTTTCTAGGAAGGTATTAAAATTGATGTTCAAAATTTTGTGTCTGAATGTGTGGTCTACCAACATAATAAGGGAGATACAATCAAGACACCAAGTCTCCTACAACCATTAGCTATACCAAGTCGACGCTGGGAATAAGTTTCAATGATTTTATTACAGGTTTACCCAAATTTGAAGGAAAGCTTTCCATCATGGTAGTCGTGGATTGTCTGACATTGTATGTCCATTTTCTCTCTTTTTCTAATCCTTTTAAAGAAAATATAGTAGCCACAACTTTCATGGAAATAGTTCAAAATCTACATGGAGTCCCCAATATTATTGTAAGTGACAAAGATCCAATTTTCACTGGAAAATTTTGGATTGAATTATTTTCTTGTTTGGGTATTCAATTGGCTCAAAACTCATCTTAAAATCCTCAATCCGATGGGAAAAATGAGATTGTGAATAGATTTCTAGAAGGATATATTCGTTGCTTTGCATATGATAAACATGCACAATGGGTTAAGTGGTTTCCCTTGACACAATGGTGGTACAACACATCCTTCCATACTTCATAAAAAATGGCTCCATTTCTGGCACTTTATGGATGTCATCCTCCATCCATCACATCTCCCTTGAAAGGGACTACAAATGTTCAAGCAGTGGAGGACCCCTTAGGGCACCAAAAAGAGGTTCTCAAACTATTGAAGGACAACTTGGTTATGACACAAAATAGTATGAAACAACAAGCATGTCAACATGACAATGACATGGAATTTGAAATGGGAGATTGAGTATTTTTTAGGCTACAACCGTATAAACAAATGTCCCTCAAGAAACAAAAGAAGGACAATAAATTATCACCCAAATATTATGGCCCCTATAAGGTGTTGCGAAGGATTGGAAGTATGGATTACAAATTGGAGTTGCCTCCATCTTCACGTGTACACCCAATCTTCCATGTTTCTTGCTTAAAGAAGGTAAATAATGACAATATCCCAATCCAAACTATTTTACCAGGATTATTGAAGAAGGGGAAATCACACTAGAATCATAAACAATCCTTGAAACAAGGATTAAGCGTCTGGGAAATCAAGTAATTATTGAGTACCTCACCAAATGGAAGAACCTATCAATGGAAGAGGTGACATGGGAAGATGATTTCTTCATGCAGAAACACATGCATTTAGTCAAGTGTTGAGGACAACACTTGTTTGAAGAGGAGGGGCATGTTAATCCCTAGACAAAGAAATGTAAAACCCCTTATTAAGCCTTATATATTGAATTATTACATTTCTAGTGTTATATTTGTATATAGGCTAGAACCCTTCATTGTACCATTTCATTATAATTGTACCTTTTGTCTCCTATATATATATATACGAAGGAGACCTAGTCTTAGGATCATCTTGTCTCATCTCATCTTGTCTTTTGAATTTGATATATTGTAAAAGGAGGTTTACAAATTCCCCCTCGAAGTGGAATGTATTCATTGACCTTTTATCACTTTTAAGGCGTTGGATCATAACACTGTATGGATTGAAATTGTTTCCAAGAATGTGGTATCAAAATTTTGATACTTATATATTGAGACTTGGTTTCTAAAAAAACAAATTTGATCACTATGTGTATTCTAAGCTAGTTGGTGATCACTTTATTTGTGTGTTCTTGTATGCTGATGATATGTTGTTGATTGAAAACAATAGGTAAATAATCAAGAATATCAAAGATCAATTGTCTTCTAAATTTGATATGAAATATATTGGTGTTGCAAATATTATTTTGGGAATAGAAATTAAAAGAGATCGAGCAAACAAGAAACTCTAGTTAAATCAAAGGAAATATGTTGAGATAATATTGCAAAGGTTTAATATGCAAGAATGTAAATTGATAAAGGTCCAAATTCATGTAGGTATAAATTTATCTATAGATCCATGTCCCGAGACATAAGAAGAGGTAGAGGACATGTGCTATGTTCATTGTGCAAGTGTTGTTGGAATTCTAATGTATGTTATGGTTTGTACTAGATTAGATGTTTCCCATGCAGTGGGATTTTTGAGCAGGTGTATGCCAAAACCAGGGAATGAACATTAGACAATTGTAAAGA
>ML834448.1:6058-21467 GCA_009831015.1 Picea engelmannii | reverse complement strand
ATGATTGCATTACTGCACCCACGACTGTACCTAAGGTATCTCATATTTCATTACTTAAGAAATCTATATACCTGATGCTAATCATGTAATCGATTGGAATGCGATTCAGGTGGAACCAGAAAGTGTCCTGCAAGTGGACAAGACAACAAACAGCTCCAGAATCGAGCTATAGAGCTTGTAAAGGTCTAGTGGACCTAGTACGTTCCTGAGGACACGACATGGGAGCATGCAGATGTTATGCGGGCAGAGTACCCGCATCTTTTTGAAAATTTTGAAAAGCTTGCAGATGCTATGTAAAGTTGCCCCGAGGACAGTGCAAAAATAAGGGGAGGGGATTGTAGTGTCCCCAAGGCCGAGCCCCGATGTAAACTATGATCTAAAAGAGATTGTAAATATGTGTTATAGGCTGGTGAGCCAAGTTTAGTATAATCTGGAAGGCTTATGTGTTTGTTAGGCCAGGAAGCCTAAGTGTTTGAGGGCCAGGAGCCTGTTGTTGTACTTGTATGTATGCAGCACATCAATAAAATATAAACACCGCCAGGTGCAGACCGACCACGATGAATGAGTGATGGGGGACTGAGCGTCCATAGAGTGGGCAAGGGATTAGGGGCTGGAAGGTGGGAAAAAGGGGCTGAGTGTTGAGCCTAGGGGCTAAGCCTAGGGGGCTTAGGCCTGGAATAATATTTTAATATTATTTCCAAAAAGAGCCATGTGCATATTATTTTATCCTAAGTTCCTGGCAAAGGGGGGGGAACGTGCAAAGGAGATGCACGCTGTGGAACGCATGCAGTTCCCAGGGTGACAAGTGTCAACCCTGGTGCATGCAAATATAATCACCGAGATGAACCATGAGAGGGGGATCCTCTCCATTCGGACCTGAACCTCTGAGCGTGGAACCGGTACGACCTCTGCAGGAATACCCTGGTTCATCCCTGAAAACGGAAAAAGCCTGTGTTGACTTCTGGAATACCCTGGTACAACTCCTGTTCGAATAGTTAGAACCTGTGTGGATCCTGCACGGATTGTTTGTCACGCGTTTTCGAGAACTGAGCATGAGTCTATCTCGTGTCGTCGGATTGAGAAATAAGAAGTGACCTGTCATTATTGAACCAGTTAGAAAGCCTGTGTTCGTTTTCCCGATTGGCTGCTGTGGCCACGCAGTGCTAGTCTGCGCATGGCATACTGGCCAGAGTAAGCCTGTGCTGAACTTGTGTAGGAACTCTCTCCAGGTGAGGGAGGTGGTTGATGTTGGAAGAGACAGGTTGTCAGGCCTACGAGCAACTCTTTCCAGGTGAAAGAGTTTGCTGGGAAGTGTTTCTTCCAGAGAGTGTCCAGCACCAGCTACGGGCTCTAAGACTTCCTGATCCGGCCTGTTGCCGAGACCCAGAGGGGGAGGTTAGCATCAATGGACTGTGCGTGTGAAGGTGTATACTCCTGGGCGAAACAGGCATGTGGGGAATGAGGGTCTGGTAGTAGTGGGCGTAAGATGGCATCTTGGGGGAAGAATCCTTCCAGATATTTCCGTGCTGTCTTCCCTATAACCTCAGCCTAGCCTAGGATTCCTTGCCTTGGGGTGGAGCTCGGTCCCAGCTCGGGGGTGACCCACTATTGAGTTGATGAACAATGTGGTCTAAGGCTGGGAGGTTCGTGGGAGGCCTGCATTTGGTTGGTGGATTTCTTCACTGTCAGCAGATAAGTATCTGACTATGTTTTATCACATTTGCATGACTCTTCTGGATATGTTATCATGTTTTCCGCTGTGTAAATGAAATACTGTTGAATGCTATGGCTTGTTTAATTGTAGCAGTAACTTATATATTTTACTCTGAGATTTAAGTGTGTTTAATTGTTTAAATGCATGTGCTTACAATGTCTGTACGAATTATGTAAAAATCCATGTATAGAATGGTAACTGAGAGGTTTGAAAACCTAGGTAGTGAAAATGGTACACTACATAATCAAAAGCACCGAGATGTGTCACAACCACAATTATTTACTAGTTTATCACATGAATAATGGATTACTCCATACAAGAAGAGAATATTAATCCATTTGTGACCTCAATCATAATGACAACTAACCTTTTCATGAACATATTTGAAATATCACAACTTTAAGTTTGTGAGTTATTTGCACATTTAGAGATATTCCCAGATCTGTCCCAAACTTCATTTAAATAGTAATATCAACAACCATTATCAAAATCTACACACATTTGGTTTATTTCTAGTGTATACTTAGATATTAATGTTGGTTAAGTTTAGGTTTCAAGTGAAAACATTAGATCAAATCAAATTCATCCATAACTCATGGGCATTGTATCAAAAATACCTTAAAGTTGTAATCAAGTGTGTTAGAAATATAATTACTTCAGAAGATATGAGTTGTATTTGAGGTAAATCGTTATGTATTTTAAGCAAATAATTCAAGTTTAGTAGACATCAATTTAATGTATGTGATGTCCTGTTCCCAAGAGTAGGCCAGCAGGGAGTTCTTAGTAGTCTATCTGTTCCCGTAGACTATAGTTAGGCACAAACAGGGAAGTAGAGGAGAAATAAGGGAGAATTGATGGCTAAACGATGAATTAAGCCAAAAACATAGGAAATGTCACTTAAGACTAAGTCAATGGAGAAATATAACGAAAAGGTGTTAAGGGGGGGGGGATTAATTAATTAATTTCTCACCTTAGGAGGAAAAGCACCTAGCTTAAGTGAGGTCAATGGTGAATTATATCGGGACGAGTATAAAGGGAGGAATTTGACCTAATTCCTCATTAGGCTATGTTATGATTTGATGTTGAGAGAGTTCCCAGAGGAGGAGGAGATTTGACTTCTACTGTTTTGTTGATTTCTCGAGGAAAACCACCACCATTGATCGGTTTTGGTGTTGAGAGACACACCCTATCCCATTGGAGATACCATCCAGGTATTTCACCATGTGATTCAAGAGTATCCAGTTTGGAGTGTTGCGCAGCTCAGCCAGTGAGGGTGCAAGGTCAGAGAGAGGGTTTTTGTAGCTGCACGAGATCAGAGCTCGTATTGAAGATCCCTTTCGACCCAGCTAGGGCACATATATTGAGTCACCTGCCATCAGATTCTGACGGTGGAATCCTTCAGGGCACAACATTCAACCATCCAGGGCACAACTCTTGTGGAAGGACAATTGGGGATTATAGATGGAGTATCAGATCAGATCCAAGGAAACCCCTCTGACCCAATTCAACATTAGCCAAGGCGAACATTTTGAGTCATATAGCAGTTGATTCCGCTGGTGGAATCATTTGGGCGCACTCAGAGAGCCCATGAGGTGCGCAGACCCCTAGGGGGTGAGATCCAGAGCCTTAAAGGACAGATCTTCCATCCAACAGTCACCATAATCAGTCTAGATGCCAAGACACTTTTGTTGAGACAGTTTCCAACTCATTTCGACGATTATATCCTTTCAGATGAGTTTTCTAGTTTGTAGCGGTTACCGTTCTTCTCTGGAACTGCCAATTTTGCCGATCTATCCATGCATGCATCAGATCTGCCTTCATCTTATGGTCAAAAGTATTTTATGTTATTTGCTTGTATTCCAGTGACGATCCATGAGATCTAACTGATGACTATTTTCTATATTTCTAGTATTTCATTGTATTTCCCTGCTTAAATATCATAATACATATTATTGGGCAGTTGTTTCTCCTTATTTCCACATGCATCATATATATATATATATATATATATATATATATATATATATATATATATATATATTGTTTAAACCACAATCTATAACATGGACATGCGACAATCACAAAACATCTCAGGAACATAACTAAAACACATCCAGAAACCCCCAGAGTATCAGATCTGAAGATAAAATGCATCCATAAACCCCCAGAGTATCAGATCTGTGAGACAGAACACTATATCAACAGTAGATATCCATATCAGATGGATCTGGGTTATTTTAGTAGTATCATAGGTTTATTCCTGCCATCCTGTGACTAAAGACGATGAGTGCAACATAAGACCCAGATGTCCATGAACATGTAGGTGATGAAAATGTCACTTATAATAGGCGCAAGGAAATAAGGCCTAGTGTTATTGGATAAATCCGTAAGTGTGGACACAAACCGATCTCCCTAGATCCACCTGGATCTAGAACAAAGCAAGACAGAACATGACTCTTTCCCTAGATTCTAACCATTGAATTAAATAGGAGGCAGGAACAAAGAACACACCTTATGATCGCTTCCTTTGGTCTTTGTTGCTCCTGCTTCACTCCAGTTCTCTCGTACAGTCAAGAACAAAACAATACAAACCAACCGAAGTGAAGAAAGCACAATCTATTCAACAGTGAATCTATGTATATGATCAAGGAGTTATACAATAAAGTGGAATTAGCTTTATGGGAAAGGGACATATTACTGTATCATATTAATGGAAAGTAAAGATTACAACCTGAGCCTTGATGTTGCAAAATTCCTTTCGATGGCCCTTGGCTCCGACACACACACTTGCTCACTTGCATGAAGAAGATCAAGTCCTTTGGATGAACTTGCTGGAGTCTCCTAGCTGCTGTAGCATCAGTCCTTCACACAATTCTATCACCAATTCTCCAATGAATCTTGCTTAACCTTCTTGCTTAACCTTTTCCATGAGAATTCACTCAATATATAGGAGAGAATGAATTAGTTACTTGGATAATAATGATCCAAAAATATCAGGGAATCCAGTACTAGGATAACCATTCGAATGCCATCTCATCCTTCTAGAAGATTCCCTTCTAGAAGCATTGAGAATTCATATTTTTCCTTGATTTAGAAAGAGTTCGCACCCTAGCAGTTCAACATAATGCGAACTTCTCGCACCCTGGCTTAAGGCAGCCTGCGAGAATCATGCATTCTCGCAGGCAAATATACTAGCAGCCTGCGAACAATCTTCAAAAATGAGTTTTCTGGAAGAGATGAAAATAACTTTTTTCTCAGGAGAAAGTTCTTATGAAGAGCTTGAGTACACCATCATCAATACATCATCATAATGACCAAAATCATGGGTAACACCTAGGCATGAATTTCCTCCTTTCCCTACGAGATCAGAGGAAGAGGAAGAGGCGCACAGGGAAGCAGAGAGAAGGGCAGAGCATGAGGTTGAGAGAGAGGTTGAGCACGAGGTAGAGAGGATGTTAGGAGACATATATGAGCGACCATATGGCAGTGGTAAGCCCCCCATGGATCCATAGGTGACCTTCATTCAGGTTATCAACGATATGATAGCTAGTTAGCGGACCATGACTCAGTCCTTGGCACAGATGGTTGATAGATTGGATATAGTGGGCACCCCGGGCACACAAGCCCCGCATGCAGCATAGGGGAACTCATGGGCAAGCAGTAGACCCCAGTCACCTACTCGCACATACACCTTTTCGAGTAGGATTCCTAGACCTTTGTTGCCTAGTTTCCATAGGGCACCCCCAGTAGTAGCGCAACTGATGATAACACAGAGGCTTCCCACTCATACAGAGGAATTTGTAGAGTACCAGAGGGAGTATGCAGCATTGGGTTGTAACTTCCATCAAGACATGACCTTAGTTGAGTATTGTGGATTCAGAATCAGGAACCACCCCAGAGAACCACATAGAGGAGGACCGTGGCAGCAGGAGGGGCATAACTTTGATTTTATCTAAAAAGTTGGTAAACTCACCATACCTTCTTTCGACGGATCATCCAAATGCACCGCAAGAGATTGGGTACAGAAGCTAGACACTTACTACAATCTCAACCATATGACCGAGACAGAGGCCATTGATTTCACTACCTTACACTTGGAGGGTGAGGCACACGAGTGGTGGTATCACGGATTGGTGACATTGGGCCATAGTAGCATAACCTCCTAAAGGAATTTCACAAAGGGACTCATGGACATAATTGACAGAAGGGATCCAAAGATCCATTTCAGAGATCTAGCCTAGTTGAGACAAACTGGCACAATAAATTCATTCATCTCAGAGTTTCAGCAGGTAGCAGTGGAAGTGAAAGATATATCCAAGCCCCAAATGATCATATTATTCACATAAGGGCTCATAGAACCCTTCGAAGTATGGGTGAAGGCATACCAACCTCACACCTTGCAGGATTCCATCCTACGCACTAGAGATTTGGCAGACTCAATGCCAAAAAATTAACCCTTTTCCAAGCCCTTCGTACCACAGAAGGATCGAGATCAGAAGCCATTACAGAGGGAATTGAAGGGCAAGGTGAATTTGGATGATGATATGAGGCATGAGTTTATGAGGAAGAAGCTTTGCTTCAATGACATAGATCCTTGGGTCCCAGGCCATAGGTGCATGGGCAAGGGAGAGATTCACTATATTGAGGTGGAAACAGACCGCGTGGACAGTGAGGAGGAGGATCAGGATAGTGGATCCACCAGCTCAGAGGAGGAGCCAGATCAAGTGGAGGAGAAGCCTCCCCTTAGACCACTGACACCGGAAGGGGCCCACCCACCGGTCATTCCACAGCCTCCTGAGCAGGCTAGTAGACGGAAACCAACAGAGGGAGGAGTCATAGTGACCCTTTTTGGTGTTCCCAGGTATGACACCATCTAGATCAGAGGGATTATTTAGGGGCAACGAGCAATCACCCTAATAGATGGTGGGGCCACCCACAACTTCATCGAAGCTTCATTGGTATCGAGACGGGCCCTTCAGACAGAGGATTTTGAGGGATTTGATGTCGCAGTTGCAGATGGTCATACATTGGAGTGTCTAGATAGAGTTTCGAACTTGGAGATCAAGTTAGGAATCTACACCATGAGAGATACATTTTATGTGGTTGACCTAACAAACACAAATGTGGTTTTGGGATTCCAGTAGTTGATCACCATGGGAAAAATCACCACCAACTACCAAACCTTAGAGATGGGGTTCAGAGACAGTGACGCGAAGAGGGTTGTTCTGAGGGTATGTCGATAGGAGCACCTAGGAGAGTCTCAACCAAGAGGATGGAGAGGATATTCAGGCATGGGAAAGTATCATTCACCGCATAGTGCTTGATCACTACGCGGAAGTATTCTGAGGGTCGAAAACAGTATCATACAGAGTATTCTGAGGGTCGAAAACAATATCATACAGAGATCAGTAACTTGTTAGGATGACATCAACATTTTTTTTATCTCGATCCCACCAGGGAGACCACCAGACAATGGATTTGATCACACCATTGATTTGGAGGAGGGGGCCAAACCCATGATCACCCCACCCAATCGTAATCCTAAGAGGTTCAAGGATGAGATAGAAAAATCAATCAAGGAATTGTTGGCGATGGGACACATCAGACCTAGTAGTAGTCCATTCACCGTTTCAGTTGTCTTAGTCCTGAAGAGTGATGGTACCATGAGGATGTGCATCGATTACCGGGTCTTGATTAAGAAAACCATGAAGAACCAATATCCTATCCCTCACATTGACGAGTTGATGGATGAGCTGCATGGGGCATTTTTCTTCTCAAATATTGATCTACACTCTAGATATCATCAGAGAGAAAGACATAGATAAGACGACATTTCGGTTCCATTTTGGCCATTTCGAGTTTATGTTTATGCCATTCGGGCTAGCCAATGCACCAACTACATTCTAGTCTTGCATGAACCACATATTCAGGGGGCAGTTGAGGAAATCAGTTTTGGTTTTCTTCGATGACATTTTGGTCTACAAAAAGACATGGAAAGAGCATATGGGGAACTTGGAGGATGTGTTGAGCATCATGGAGGCGGAATCACTCTATGCCAAAGATTCTAATTGTGAGTTCAGGATGAAAGAGTGTCTTTACTTGGGCCACATCATTAGTGCATAGGGGGTTCAAGTACATCAAGAGAAGATTAAGGCCATTTTGGATTGGCCAACACCCAGGAGTGTGACAGAGTTGCAGAGCTTCTTTGGGTTGTGCAGCTATTACAAGAGGTTTGTCAGGGGTTTTTCACAGTTAGGAGCACCACTCAAAAAATTGACCAAGAAGGATGCCGAGGAGTCAGAGAGGACATTTGAGAAGATGAAGGAGGTTATGAGCACATGCCCTGTTCTAGCCCTTCCAGACTTCTCACAGTCATTCGTCTTGGAGTGTGATGCATCAGGGGTGGGGATTGGAGAAGTTTTGATGCAGGGAGGCCACCCCATTGTGTTTGAGAGCAAGAAGCTCAACGAGTCAAAGAGACTCTATTCTATTTACGACAAGGAAATTCTAGCAATCATGCACGCTTTAACCAAATTCATGAAGTATCTGATGGGTAGAATATTTGTAGTGAAGATTGATCACAACAATCTCAAGTATTTCCTGGATCAGAAAGACCTCAGTGAGAGACAACACAAGTGGGTCTCGAAGATCCAAGCCTTTGACTTTGACATTGAGTATGTCAAGGGAAAAAGGAACATCATAGAAAATGCCTTGTCCAGGAGGCCACCAAGGTGTTCCATGATGGACATTTGAACAGATTGGAAATCACATTCGTTGGTGGAATACTCCAAAAACACATTTTCTTGTGAGGTGATGGATGGACAAGTGGTTGATGATAGATACCGGGTACTAGATGATGTCATTTTATACAAGGACTAGATATACTTGGTTCCAGAATCTATCTTAAAGGGGAAGATTCTGATGGTGTGTCATGATTCGCTTGCAACAGGGTAGCCAGGGTACTTCAAAACTTGGCAGATCAGGGAGAGATTCTCATGGAAGGGTCTCAAGGATGATGTACTGAAGCACATCCAAGAGTGCACAACTTGTCAGCAGAACAAGTCTGAGCAGACACACCCAACAAGATTACTTCAACCTCTACCCATTCCAGAGCAGAAATGGGAGAGCATTTCTATGGATTTCATTACAGGCCTTCCTTGAGTGTAGGGAAGGGATTGTATATTCATGGTGATCGATAGGCTGACCAAATTTGCACATTTATTTTCCATACCCACAGACTATAAGAACATACATGTAGCAACGTTATTTTTCAAAGAGGTATTCAGGTTGCATGGCCTACCCAGGAAGATAGTCAATGATAGGGATGGCACTTCATCAACACATTTTGGCAAACTCTCTTTTGGTTGACAGGCATAGATCTAGCCACGAGTACCAGCTACCACCCATAGACAGATGGATAGATGAAGATTGTCAACAAATGGGTGGAGGGGTATTTGAGGAACTATGTGGGGGGACAACATCGCACATGGGTGAGGTGGTTGCACATGGGTGAGTATTGTTACAACATGACTCACCATATGTCTATCATGATGTCACCATTTAGAGCATTGTATGGATATGATGCACCCACTTTTATTGAGACTGTGTTTGGGGATAGCAAGGTCTCAGGGGCCAAATATTGGGTGGAGGAGAGCTAGAGGATTCTTCAAGTAGTGAAGGAAAACTTGCAGGAAGGACAAAACCAACAAAAGATCTATGCAGACAGGCAGAAGGTAGAGTGCAATTTCGAGGTTGGGGACTTGGTTTTTCTGCGGTTATATCCATACCGAAAATCCTCCTTGAAGAGGAGCGGAGCAGAGAAACTGAAGCTGAGATTTTATGGGCCATACAATCAGGAGGGTAGGGGAGGTGGAATACGAGCTATAGCTACTGGAAGGTAGCAATATTCATAATGTATTTCACGTTTCTTGCCTCAAAAAGGTAGCAAGACAACATATCAACACTTCATAGGAGTTTCCACCCTTAGACGAGGAGGGCCAATTGGAGCTAGTGCCAGAGGAGGTGCTCGAGCAGAGAGAGCGCAGGTTGAGGAACATGGTCATCAGGGAGTGCTTGGTTAGATGGAGGGGACTTCCAGTGGAGGATGCCACATGGGAGGGGGAGCATATTTTGTAGTACCTAGGATTGATGTTGCTTGAGGACAGACAATCTTGGGAAGGGAGGACTGTGATGTCCCGTTCCCAAGAGTAGGCCAACATGCAGTGACTTAGTACTCTATATGTTCCCGTAGACTATAGTTAGGCACAAACATGGAACTAGAGGAGAAATAAGGGAGAATTGATGGCTAAACGATGAATTAAGCCAAAAACATAGGAAATTTCACTTAAGCCTAAGTCAACAGAGAAATAGAACGAAAAGGTGTTAGGGGGGGGGGACTTAATTAATTAATTACTCACCTTAGGAGAAAAAACGCCTATCTTAAGTGAGGTCAATGGTGAATTATACCAGGAAGAGTATAAAGGGAGGAATTCGACCTAATTCCTCATTATGCTATGTTATGATTTGATTTTGAGAGAGTTCCCAGAGGAAAAGGAGATTCAAATTCTATTGTTTTGTGGATTTCTGGAGGAAAACCACCACCATTGTCCACTTATGGTGTTGAGAGACACACCCTATCCCATCGAATATACCATCTAGGTATTTCATCGTGCGATTCAAGAGTATCCAATTTGCAGTGTTGCACAACTCATCCAATGAGGGTGCAAGGTCAGAGAGAGGGTTTGTGTAGTTGCATGAGATCATAGCTCATATTGAAGATCCCTTATGACCTAGTTGATATCAAGCCAAGGCAAATATATTGAGCCACATGCCATCATATTTTGATGGTGGAATCCTTCAGGGTGCAACATTCATCCATCCAGGGCATAACTCTCGTGGAAGGAAGTTGGGGGTTATAGATGGAGTATCAAATTAGATCCAAGGAAACCCCTACAACCTAGTTCAACATTAGCTAGGGTGAACATTTTGATTCATATAGTAGCTAATTCTGTTGGTTGAATCAATTGGGCGCACTCATAGAGCCCATAAGGTGCGCAGACCCCCAGGGGGTGAGATCTAGAGCCTTAGAGGACATATCTTCCATCCGACAGTCACCAAGATCAGTCTATATGCCAAGGTGCTTTTGTTGAGATAGTTTCCAACTCATTCTGACGATTATAGTCTTCCGGACAAGTTTTCCAGTTTGTAGCGGTTACCATGCTTCTCCAAAACTGTCGATATTGTCAATCTATCCATGCATGCATCAGATTTGCCTTCATCTCCTGGTCATGGGTATTTTATGTTATTTTCTTGCATTCCAGTGACGATCCATGAGATCTAATTGATGACTATCTTCTATATTTCTAGTATTTCATTGTATTTCCCTCCTTAAATCTCATAATACATATTATTGGGCAGTTGTTGTTCCTTATTTCCGTATGCATCATATATATATTGTTTGAACCAAAATGTATAACACGCACACGCGACAATCACAAAACATCTCAAGGACATAACTAAAACGCATCCAGAAACCCCCATAGTATCAGATCTGTGAGACAAAACACTAGATCAACAATAGATATCCAGATCAGTTGGATCTAGGATATTTCAATGTATCTTTAGCATTTAATCTGAAATGAGTTAAAAGTTCAAGGAATCATATTCCAAACCAATTTAAAAACCCTTAGTAGGTTATTAAACCAACAAATGAATAGATGTTAAAGACATCAAGTACTTAGTGAATGATAAACTCCAAAGATGCAATGTTAAACTCAATGGATAAATTTGTTGAGCATTCATTTACTATTGATTTAGTGTATATATTTCATTAGAGCACAAATTGTATGAACATTCAAGTAATATCAAGCCAAATGTAACCAAACCCTTGAATCTTTCCAACAAGCATAATTCACTTTTTTTAAGGGTAAAACATTGCATCTTTTAAGTAGGTTATCCATAGATCTAGTGAACTTATTTGTTGAAACGATGAATTAAAGGAATATTCAAGGGCAACATCACTAAAAGAATGATGATAAACACCTTGAAATAACACTTAAAACCTTCAGAAATTTATGAATAGGCCTTCCATATTAGTATTTGGAGTGATTAATTTAACTGTCTATCGCATAGACCCATGAAAGATTTGAAACTCAAAAATTTATATTTAAGATATGTAAATGATCTAATGATCAAGCATGAAAAATGTAAAGCAATTTGCACAATCGTCAATTTATATAATAGATTTAAAAGAAATTTATCCACAAAACTTGAACTAACAATCTAGATCTAAAGAATTTAACAATTAAACCCTAGATTGCATCATAAACAAATGAAAGGGGAAAAATTTATAATTTGGATGAGGAAATCAAAGAATTGACTCGCTCATGTCTTACTAGGGCTATGGGGTCACTTGATCCAATCTTGAGTGTTATTCGTGTATCCTTTATGTTTGAGGTCCCAAGCACCTTCAAAGGATTGCTTAGTGAGCTTCAAACTTGAATACTTGAACCACTACAAATATTCTAGGGAAGTATAATCATATGAGGAGTTAGCCTAAGTACTAAAATATAAAATTCAAACTAAGCCTATGGTAAGAGAATAGAACCCTAAGATGTCAATGCTCAATACAATAAATCTAAGCCTAAAATTTCACAAAGAAAAGAGGCAAGTGGCAACCTGTATCCCAATTGCATTGCTTAATGTTGTAGTAGCTATTTTCTTCCAAGAAAACCTACAATATAAAATATCCTCTATGATATCCCTAGAACAAATACTCAAGAGGTAGAAAAATTTCACACAAACACCTTTGCAAGGAAACACTAGCTTTATTCCATCATTCTCCCACCAAGTACAAATGAGAGAGGAGCCATCCTTATATAGATAAGGCATCTCAAAAAACCATGAGCTAATACCATGTGCTTAGGAAAAACCATAGGTAAATGCCATGTGCTAAAGAAAAACCATGAGTTAAAACAAGAGACATTCTCAATACCATGTGCAAAAAGCACAAAGATAAGTCAAATGGTCCAAAAGGTGATGCGGCCTCATAAATGAGATTTAACCACCCACACATGTGGTTAAGAGAGAGAAAATGCACCCTCCACGTGTTCTAACGACTCACAGGTGCAGCTCCAAGAAGTGGGATGTCGAGTGATCAAAATGTGACAATAATTTTTCCATGACATATTTCAACAACATCATAACTAAGTCAGTTTTTTTCCAGTTTTCTATTATAAACCCATTTTAGTAATCCTGCAGTCATTCTGCATCTAATGACATTTATCTAGTAGAATTTTGAGCACTGCCAAAAGATAACTTCCCTAAATCTGACCGCCCTAAAAAAATGCGCTCTAATCACCTCAACAACCTCAAGAAATGGTCCATGTGGCACATGACGATGATGTGAAGTCCCTGTCATTGTCTAATGCACTACCATAGATCCCAATGCAGTGACACACATCCTAATGGAGTAGACATATCCCAATGAAAATGACATGGATCCCAATGTCGATAGATATCACTGTATACAAGTACATGGTTCCAAATGCAGATACACAAATCCCAATGTAGTGTCACAGATCCTAAAGGAGACTACACAAACATTGAGATATGATACATGAATCCCAAGGCATAGGAACAACACTCAATGCATGTACATGGTTCCCAATTGAATGTGTTCACTTATAGTGGTGGATCTAATCTCACAAGTTATTAGGTGATGTACACAAAGTAATCTCTTCTAACAACATTATAATATCAGTTAGTTTTAGAATTTTCTAATTTTTACCATGGAAGGACAACCTTAACCCTTATACATGTGACAAATCCTAAGACGAGAGGTATTTCCTAGATGACTAAGTTAAAACTAGGTGATAATGATGGATAAATTTCAGAAGGGGAAGAGAAAATTCATGTATTGACTCTCAAAGTATGTTAATTTATCTCAACCCAACACCTGACTAATAATTATGAATAAAATCACTTTATTAATTAAAGTCACTTTATTAATTAAAATCACTTTATTAATTAAAATCACAACTAGTTTATTAAAGAATTAATCAACAAAAGCATAAAAATGAAACCAAACACATTGCACATTATATTTGGGTAAACACCCTTGGAAAAACCCTGAAGGGAAAACCAAATATGAGTTGATTTTGTTGATTAAAATCTTGGGCTCCTGTCTTAGGATAATGGCTCGCCAGAGGAAAATACAATGCAACAAATATCCTAGCCTACCTGGCTTCTTTCTCCCTTGCTGCCCCTTTGCTCCTTTCCTCATGCCTTCCAACTCGCACTTGGATGAAATTCTCTTCATCCAATCAATGATATCTCCTCACTCTGTGTGTCTCATTCTCTCACTTAGGATACCTTTTATTATGTTGAGTTAACCCTAAATCCTAGATCTCTAAAGTGATCAAGGGCCGACATTTATATCTCACCTTCACTTTAGATATAACGGCTAGGATTTAATCAAATCACTTAAGTAACTGATGCTAATAACTTAATAATTTAACTTAATTAAACTCATATTAATCTAAAAGGTCATTCACTTTAATAATTGATTCATAAAGTGATTTTCCTAAGGTTTTGAGAGGCATTATGAATGACTTCCACATGATAGACACCGAGCCAATGTAAAAGTACTTGTCTGATGTTAAATACATCAACACTCCCTCTTAGCAAGGAATGCACTTCTACCACCTGGAGGTGGCTTTGTCTTTGCTGTCAAATTTGCTACCATGGTTGCTCTCCAATCCACCTGATTGGTTTCTCCCTCTGAAACGAAAGCTATCCCTGCCATCTCCCTCAAACCCTTCTTTGAAGAATTTCCTTTGAACATGCTCCTAGAATCCTCCTACTCTTGAGCATCCTACATGGTAATCTTGTACCATGACTCCTTCTTGGAAGGTTGTTCCTTCAAATTTGAACTTGAAGGATGACTCCCTTTGAGTTGCTCAATATTCGAAGCTACCTGCTCCTTGTTCTCTGTCACTCTGTTGCTTGCCATTGCTCACATAGGTTGGCTCTTTATCCTATACAAATTTCTATGTCTAAATATGAGAACAACTACCATGTCTGAGGTAGATCCTCTAGGCTTGATCAACGCTTGTCCATCCTAGAACGCTACGTCAAAACCCTTATTCTCAATCATTGAGATTGAGAGCACACTCTTCTTGAGTTCTAGTACCCATAGCATGCCCATCACTCTCAACACGCCTCCTGACTCCATTTGGAATGGAACTATCCTATATCCCTTCATTGCATGCTTCGTGCCCATACCAGGTTCCACATGCACGTCTGAGTCTGACTCTATGAAGCTCTCGAACAACTCCCGTGATCTTGTCATATGACATGTGGCTCCAATATCTAGTAACCATGCACCAATTGACATGGTGCCTGAAGAAAGAACAAGTAAGAACTCACCAAACTTCTTGGAAAACTCATCCACTTGATCCTTTGTCGCTGTAGCTACCTCTGATTGTGTCTCATTTCCACCCTTCTTCTTGTTCAGATATTGTAACATCCCGCTCTGGCGCACTGACAAAATTTATTCTTTGAGGACACTTGCTCGCAAGTGATCTGGATTTTTATGATGATGAACCACTTAACCTTGATGATGATGCGTCATGATTTATGACAGGATGTTTTACTATTGCTATATACAGATGCTATTGACTCAGTTTCATTGAG
>ML834447.1:81813-92005 GCA_009831015.1 Picea engelmannii | reverse complement strand
TGGTAGGATGCTTATGTCCAGGTATCCTACACTGTTTTGCACTCCTTGTGTCGCTCATTTCCTTGACTTGATGTTAGAGGATATGGGAAAGATTGTTTTGGATCAAGGATGCCATTGATTCAGCAAGGAGCATCACAAAATTTATATACAATCATGCTTCTATACTTAGCTTGATGAGAAAATTCATAGGTGACAAAGAGTTGGTGTGTCCTGCCATCACACGCTTTGCCACTAGTTTTATTTCTCTTCAGTCTCTCTTGAATTGGTGGGAATTGCAGGCAATGTTCCTTTCACTTGAGTGGCATGCTTTATCATTTAGCAGTAAACAAGAGGGGCAAGCCATTATGAGGCTAGTTGCATACCAGGAGAGCTTTTGGGATGCAGTGAAGGAGGTGTGCACCATCAGTGAACCTTTGGTAAAGGTTCTTTGCTTGGTCGACGGGGACAAGCCCGCAATGGGCTACCTATATGAGGCCATGGATAGGGCCAAAGAGTCCATTCATGCTTATTATGTGGACAAGGGGGATCAAGGGCAGGAGAGAAAAGAAAGGATATGGAGGGTGATTGATGATCGCTGGAACAACACACTCCATCGCCCCATTCATGCTGCAGGGTTATACCTCAACCCTGCATTCTCTTACACCTATGGTTTCAAGGTTGATTCAGAGGTTATGTCTGGATTCTTTGAGTGTGTCCAAAGGATGGTGCCAAGAGCAACTGACCGATTAGAGCTTTCCCAAGAGTTGGAACTCTATAATAGGTCCATAGGCTTGTTTGGGTTTGACATGGCCATAAATGACAGGAAGAACATAATGCCAAGTAAGTTTCACCTTGTTTTAAATTTGAAGTTTCAAAATTCATTTTTCAGATTTCAATTTATCAAATTAACCATTGATCTTCTTAAGTTGTTTCTTTGTTTTAAACTAAATCATTGTCTTCTCTTATGTTTCTCTAATTCGTTGTAGATACTTGGTGGGAAAACTATGGTGCAAAGATACCTATTCTATAGAAGATGGCAATTCGGGTGCTTAGCCAGACATGTAGCTTTTTTGGTTGTGAGCGCCACTGGAGTGTATTTGAAAAAGTACACACCAAAAAGCGCAACAGGTTAGAGAATTTCAAATTAAATTTAAAATTCATTATAAAATTATAAATTATTAAATTGTCATTTAAATTTTATGCTCCTTTACATTCTAATTAATTAATTTATGATCCTCCTACAAGTTGGATATCCAACGCCTTAATGATTTGGACTACGTCTACTACAATCTCATGTTGTGGGTGAAGCAGCTTGAGAAACTTGTTATTGAGACCGTCCTTGGGTGAAGCAGCTTGAGAAGCAGGGTGGAGGTCGAGGAACTTGTTATTGAGACCATCCTTGATTGGCTAGAGGAGGATAGTGATGATGATCATGGTATCTCTGAGAAGTAGGATCAGGATGTTCCAGAGGATATTTAATTTCACGCCAAGTCTGCGAGTGTGCCACAGTCACAATCAGAGGGAGACAGACCCAGTGGTAGCACTAGCAGTCTACCTCCTCTACCTTCTTCTATAGGACATCAGTCTCGAAGGTCTTCTAGTTCTTCTAAAGGACGTTCGACTCCAGTACGAGGTGCACTAGCCTCAAGGGCACCTACTCCTACGGCTAGAGGAAAAGCACTTTCTGCAGCGATTACCTTTGTCTGTAAAAGGGGTAGAGACAGAGGGAATCGATAGTTTATTAACTTTATTTACTTTATTTCATTGTAAACGAGTCATGAGTCATGATGACGATCATGAGATACATTTATTATATTTTTTTATGACTAAGGAATCAAGATTTCGGACATGATTCATTTTTTATGTGTGATGTATCACCAGACATCTTATATATCTTATATATCAGTTTTCTTTCCATATTCATGTGGCAATCTGTCTATTTGATGCTATTGTTGCTTTAAATGTTTCAAAAAAATTTTAAAAATGAATATTTTTGTATTTTTTTAAGTTTGTCGATATATTGCCGATGTTTTCGCGATAAATCCAAAACGATGTTTTCTGGACCCCCGACGATTTTTTCGCCGATACGATTTTTGCAACTTTGACCCGACTAACCTAGCATTTGAGATTTGTTCTTAAGGACTCTTATGACTGAAGCCATCTTGAGGATGGAAGTAAGAAGTGATGATCCTAGAATTAGTCATGCACAAAGATTTTCCCCTAAAAGTATTCTATCAAAGGTAAAGCATCTAGTAAAGGAGTAGGGCAATACATCTCTAGGCCCCATAGTATGCAAAATTCCTCAAGGAGCCAAAATATCTCTAAACAAAAAATTATAATGGCCACATATCGCATAATAGATAGGGCATATAAAGATGAAATGATAATCTAACTCAACTTCCCACATACACAATTTACAAGTGCAAAGCTCCTTTGGAAGATGATCAATCTCCATGCAGAGCTAATGGGAGCAAACCCAAAGCTGAGCTAGAGGGACCCTCAAGCTACTTTGTAACTGCAATCTCATATTGCAACAAACGTAGACGCCTCCCACTTAGCCGAGACCATGAAACCTATCCTCAGACTCTTAAAGAAAGATGTCAAGTTTGAGTGGACAGAAGAAAGAAGATGAGCTTTTAAAAACATTAAGGACGCAATTGGTAAATCTCCTGTGCTAATTAGTCCAAATTATTCTAAAGATTTTCAAATCTTTTCCTTTGCTTCTGAAGATACTATAGCAAGGGTGTTGCTCCAAAAGAATGACGAAGGTCAAGAGCAACCCATTGCTTTCATGAGCAAAGCATTGCAAAACGCAAAGCTTAATTACACAACCATGGAAAAGCAAGCATATGCTTTGGTCAAGTCCCTTAAGCATTTTCGAGTTTACATTGGATATTCAAGAGTTGTGGGGTATGTACCTCACCCAGCAATAAAAGATATCCTTGGACAACAAGATTGCTTGGGAGTCAGGGGAAAGTGGGTTTCAAAAATACAAGAGTATGATTTAGAGATAAAACCCACTAAGTTAATCAAAGGTCAAGGATTAGCTCAAATGCTAACTGAAGGAAATGAACAAGCTTTGGACCTAGTCTGTCAAAACAGTCAACCTAGGCCAACTTTATCTCCAGAACTTCAAAGGTTAGAACAACACAAATGGTATGCTGATATCATTTTCTTTCTTTCTAATCTCAGATGCCCAAGTCATCTAATTGGTGACAAAAGAAGAGCATTGAGATTGAAAGCAACTAAGTATTGTATCATACAAGATGGACTGGGGTGGAGGAACCCCAATGGGGTGATACTTAGATGTGTTGATGAGCTTGAGTCCAAAAGACTCTTGGTTGATTTACATTCAAGATTTTGTGGTGGGCATTTTGCAGCCAAAACTACTTCCCACAAGATCCTCAAAGCAGGTTACTACTGGCCTACTATTTTTTCAGATGTGCACAAAATGGTTAGGGGTTGTCAGCAATGTCAATTGTTTATTGGGAAGCAAAAGCTAGCAGCCTTACCATTACAGCCAGTAGTGGTGGAAGCCCCTTTTCAGCAGTGGGGGCTTGATTTCATTGGCCATTTTAAAGATAATTCAAGTAATGGCTATGCTTGGATAATCACAACAACTGATTATTTCACAAATTGGGTAGAAGCTATACCCACCAAGTCAGCAACCTGTTGAAATATTGTAACTGCAAAGAATATTCTATTTATTATTGATCTATTATTCATTACATCAATCGCCTTTTGTGGATTGATCATGTCGGGCATTCTAATTGACCAAATCCCCTTTTGCGGATTGGTCAAACCCTAATTGTAATATGCAAATTAAGAAGTCGGCCCCCAGGTAAATTAAAGTGGTTCTAACAACCCAGAAATACCAAGTCGACCCTGCCAGTGAAGACACACCTCCTTTCAGCGCTTGCCAGTTTGTATAAATAAAGGATGCCAGCCACTCATTTGTTCACTCACTCAGCTCACTCATCTAGTGCGCAAGTATTGAAGGACGCTGCAGTTACCAGTTGTCGGAAGAAGGAAGAGAGAGAGGCGCATTGGTTGGAGAGGATATTCTCTAGTCTTTGATTATTTTCTGGTCTAGCATCATGGTAGTTTGTCTCTCGTAGAGAGAATGTTATTTTGGTGTTGTACTTGGTTATTGAATCTATATTAAAGAAGTTTTGTTGGGTTTTCTTCCCCTTGAGGGTTTCCCAGAATAAATGTGTGCGTACTCTATAATTGTGTTTCTCTCAGTGATCCTATCTATGCTATCGTTATCTAGTAAATTGAAAAGAAACCTAATAATAGCTTAAACTTTAACATGGTATCAGAGCTAAGCTGAAGAGAGCATCTTTCACGGGAAAAAGAAAAATGTCATTGTTGTCATACAAGAAAATTAGGGTTTTTTATTAAAGAGGAATTTCAGCCAAAAGATCATCTAGAAAAGTGTGCCCTAGCCTAAGGAACTCATTGGCACCTTCAGCGCACCTTTTCAGTTGATAGAACTCCCGTAAAGTGAAACCCTAGTTTTCACCAGTACCAGAAGTACCAAAAAACCATAAGTACTAGGAAACCAGAAGCACCAATCCATAAATCCGTTGGTCCAAATTCAAGGGTCAGAAATTGGAATTTTCAGAAACTGACTATACAAGCATACTCGCCTCAATCCAGCGCATCTTTTGGTGAGTTCAATTTTCAGATCCAAGAAATTTGATTTTTCTATTATTTCTATAGCCCGGAGGGCTAGGGTTTCTACTACAAAAGAGAATGGCTATCGGTACGAGGGTAGAAGACAGGCTGGAAGGATCTGGAAACTTAAGATCTTGGAAGCATAGGTTGCAAATGATTCTAGACAAGAATGATCTCCTAGAACATGTTACAGTGGATGTACCAGAACCAGAGGAAGAAGAGCAAAAGACCAAGCACAAGATGAATAAAAATAAAGCAAAAACAATCGTGTCAGATTCAGTAAAGGATCACTTGATCCCTCATATATCCGAACTACAGACAGCAAGGCAAATGTATGAAGCACTCAGCAGGTTATATGAAAGCAAATACATTAGCCGGAATCTTGCCTTAAGAAATCAACTTCGTAATATGAAGATGGAAAACTCAGAATCTGTCTCATCCTATCTTATGAGAGTTTCTCAAATTAGAGATCAGCTTGCAGCTATTGGAGATGTCATTAGTGACAAAGAGCTTGTAACCACAACCCTAAATGGGTTTCCAACATTTTGGATTCCTTTTGTACAAGGAGTGTGTGCAAGAAGCAAGTTACCCCAAGTTTGATAAGTTATGGGCAGAGTGCACACACGAAGAATCTAGACTTGCAGACCAACAGAAGAGATTAATTGTTGACGAGGAGAAAGCTCTTACAGTTCAAAAGAACAGAAGAAGTTCCTTCAGGAAGAACAATAAAGAAGCTAACTCCGTAAGAGTTCTAGATAAGAAGAAAGATGTTTCAAAGATTAGATGCTACAACTGTCAAAAGTTGGGACACTTTTCCTATGACTGTCCTCAAGGAAAAGGGAAAAGAAAGCATCAAGCACATGTGGTGGAGGAAGAGGAATCTCCTCCCTCAAAGAAAGCTTTAGTAGAAATTGAGGATTATGTACTTTAAGTTGAAGATAGTTGATCTGAAGAAAGATAGCAAATGGTGGAGTCTATGGAGCCTCCCCACACAAAAACAAAAGATAAGTGTTCATGTTTATTCTTAGTATCTTGTTTACTTTAATATTTTATCATTACAAGCTAGATTTTTGTGAGAATGTCAATTAACCTCATTTTATTTCAGTGTCTATACAGATTTATGAAGGAAGTATCAAAGAAGAGGATAAAGAAAGAGATAAAATATTTATTTCAGATATGATCACTCATGAGAGTGACAAAGGTATGTGTTCAGCTATGATAGTAAGGGAAAAATTGGTAATTTCATAGCTAGAGTGAAAAAGAGTTCAAAAGTCTCATTCATGATTAGGGTTTCAGATGTGTACATAGTTGAACAAGTTTTGCTTAAGAAAAGATGTGTACTACTCTGATAGAAATCATGATATAGTTTTATTTGATTACTGCTTATTGTTACTGACTGATTGGCTAAGAGACATATCTCAGAAAGCATACTGTATGGAAGTTTACAGGTCTCAGAAGAAAGAACTTATGCCTTGACTTGCATAAATTAGACAGCAAGAGAAGGACTTATGATATGGTGATAGTCAGTAAGAACCAGACAATATCCAGTATTTATATAGGAGCAGGAGGCTCCTAAAGATGCAGAACAAAAATGCTCAAGATGAAGAGAAAGATGGATACTCAGACATAGTTGATGAGATGCAGGTAACTGCAGGTTGCTCCAGTACAGCTCTTATAGATGCAAAGGGAGCAAGTTGATCCAGTATGAAGTCAGAAAGAAAGAAATGTTCGAACCCAAGAAGGCACTCAGGATATTACAGAAGAGAGCTTCAAGGATGATGATTAGAAGCTCTTAGTTTGGTGCAAGAGGGAGCTATGTCTCCGAATTCAAAATAGAGGATTGTGATTTGGTGCAGTTAGGAAAGCAGATGGATGGTGCCAAGCAGATGGGTAGCATGGTATTATACCATGGAAAGATTTTGGACCACAAGAGATTTTTTCAGATCCCATAGCTAGACCTTCGTAGAGAAGAAATGAGCAATCCCACAGGTAGACCTTCATAGAGAAGGAAAAGAGAAGAGACCTTCGTAGAGAAGAAAGAAACCTTCGTAGAGAAGGGGAATGAGAAATTTTCCAAGGTTGGTCTCTATCCAAGTGTTGAGTTTTGGATACTCTAGGGACATGCTGGAATACCCTCGTAGAGAGGGGTGTAACCACCCTCATAGAGAGGAGTGTGGATGTTTCTCCAAGGGGCAGCGGGCAGATACTCTCCTCTGGCCAAGGATTGAGTAGCCTGGAACACAACCCTTGACCATGTCGAATGGTTAGTTGGCTCTTGAGGTTTGTGTCATGATCCTGCGTGGATCATGGAAAGGGAGTCTAATCTTGCCCAAGATAGCATCTTAGCTTCTCTAGTTCATGTGGGATGACTAGAAGTGAAGCTATGGTAGTAGTCCTCCCCAGTGGATGGGTAAGATAGATGACTACAAGAGAAGAGAGAACATAAAAGGAATGGCAAAACTCATAGAATATCTTATGTGTGAAGATAAGACATCTTATGTGTGAAGATAAGATATCTTCTGTGTGAAGATAAGAAACAGTATCTTTTGCGTGAAGATGAAAGAAAGAAAGAGTATCTTCTACGCGAAGATAAAGAGAACAAAACTTCTTTAATATGGATTCATGGAGAACCAGTTAGTGATTGTGATGCCAGATGACCAAGTGGATTATATTGATGCCTCCTGTTATCCAGCTGATGTTGTTACCCAGTTGATGATATTGCCCAGTTGATGATGTTATCCAGTGGATGTTTTTACCCAGTTGATTATGTTATCCAGTTGATGTTGTTGTCCAGTTGATGATGATTATCCAGTTGATGATATTGCCCAGATGATATTGTTCAGTTGATGATGACATTCAGTGACCTATCAAAAGATAAAGAATACCCTCCTTGTTAAGAGGGAGTGATGAAATATTGTAACTACAAAGAGTATTCTATTTATTATTGATCTATTATTCATTAGATCAATCCCCTTTTGTGGATTGATAATGTCGGGCATTGTAATGACCAAATCCCCTTTTGCGGATTGGTCAAACCCTAATTGTAATATGCAAATTAAGAAGTCAGCCCCCAGGGTAAATTAAAGTGGTTCTAACCACCCAGAAAGACAAGTCAGCCCTGCCAGTGAAGAGACACCTCCTTTCAACGCTTGTCAGTTTGTATCAATAAAGGAAGCCATCCACTCATTTGTTCACTCACTCAGCCCACTCATCTAGTGCGCAAGTATTGAAGGAAGCTGCAGTGACTAGTTGTCGGAAGAAGAGAGAGGCGCATTGCTTGCAGAGGATATTCTCTAGTCTTTGATTATTTTCTGGTCTAGCATCATGGTAGTTTGTCTCTCGTAGAGAGAGAGTTATTCTGGTGTTGTACTTGGTTATTGAATCTATATTAAAGAAGTTTTGTTGGGTTTTCTTCCCCTTGACGGTTTCCCAGGATAAATGCTTGTGTACTCTATGATTGTGTTTCTCTCAGTGATCCTATCTATGCTATGGTTATCCAGTAAATTGAAAAGAAACCTAATAATAGATTAAACTTTAACACAACCAACAAGGTGGTCATGGATTTTCTTGAAGACAAGATTATCACTAGGTTCGGTTTGCCAGCAAAGATAACTACTGATAATGCCAAGGCCTTTAGTTCAACAGAATTATCCTCATTCAGTTTCAAATATGGCATTATATTATCCCACTCTTCAAACTACTATCCCCAAGGCAATGGTCTTGCTGAGTCTAGCAATAAGAATTTAATGACTATTCTCAAGAAAACTGTCGGGGATAATAAGATCAAGTTTGCACTATGGGCTGACAGGATTACAAAGAAGAGTTCTACAGAAAAGAGTCCCTTTGAGTTGGTTTATGGTCTTGATGTCACTTTGTCAGTTCATCTGAAGCTTCCAGTGTATCAGTTTGTTCAGAAATATGGTTTGGACGAAGATTTTCATCAAAATAGAATTGATTAAATAATTGAACATGATGAAAATAGAAGGAAGGTCTTAGATCAAAGTATAAAGAATCAAGAAAAGATAAAGAAACATTTGATAAGTCCTCAAGACAAACAGATTTCCAGATAGGTGATACAGTCCTCCTATGGGAAAAACGGAAAGAGAAGCCAAGACGTCATGGCAAGTTTGAAAGCTTATGGGCAGGGCCATGCATTATCCAGGATGTAGCTGGAAAGAACTCTTTTGTCCTAAGCAGATTGGATGGGGAGAAGTTGCCACTTCTAGTAAATGGTCAACTCCTCAAGCTATTCTTCAACGAAGTCATCTGATGTCCATGGGGGCATCTTTTGTATCATATTCTCTAAACCGTTCTCCTTTGTACTTTATTTTTTCATTTTCTGTACATAGTTTATTTTCTTCTTTTGTATATATACATGTATATTATTTCTGCAGCTTATGTTTAGTATTGGATTTTATATGGACATGTTACCGATGAAGTGTCTATGTTGCAGGTCATGTGATTCTAGATTCTCGTATGCTCTCCTTCAAAAAGAAAGATCAAGCACACGTCCCCATACGGAGCCAATGTTATCCACCAAGTTGCACTAGGATGGACTTCCAACAAGCCACCAGAGATTGAACAATTCCTTGTTCAAAATTCAGAGTTCAGAAGTTCAGCCAGTCAATTAGACAAACCTTTTTCACATTTTCCATACCCTTCGAGGAATTGTAATAAGAGATGTTGTATGATGAACTTTGTAAAAGGTCTTAGCCACCTTAGACTTAGGCATGAGTTGTTACTCTAGAATGTCTTTTTTTACTTGTTAATTATATTTCGTTGTCTAAAAACAATTTATAATTTCCGAGTTTTTTCACTCAATTTCTCCAAAGCTGGAGAAAATACTCATGGTTAGGCCTTAGCATGGATTTAAACCTAGTGTCTAATGTATATTACCATGCTAAACATCCTCCTAAAGTTTTATGGAAATGTGCTAGCTACCCCTTAGGATTTTTTAATTTTTTGAGTTGATTAAAAATTTTCTATAAAACGGAAATTTTAATTAAAAAAATAAATTTTATTAAAAAAGTGGTACTAGGAGTCTTCCTATGTCTTGAGAGTCCTCATTTTTGGACTTAGAGCACCCACATGACCTAAATACCCACATTGGTGAGTGAAATTAGTGATTTTAATCACTAAAAAATTAAATTTCCTCACAAAACCCAAAAAAGACATAAAAAATCAGCACATGCTATTTCCTGGGAAACATGTCGAAAACATGTTTGGAGTGAAATAGAGCCTAAAAGGCTATGTGGCAGCAGTAAGAGACATAGTGAATGTTGTTAGGTGTGATTGGATGAGTTGTCAACAAGATTTGAGCATGTGCAAAAAGAGAAGTGCGCTCCTCTTGAAGAGGTGGCGCATCCTAGAGTGGGTTGTGTTAAATTTTATAGCAGCTGCGAGAGCCATTTATCCTGAAGAATGGCTAAGACCCTAGACGAAATCTAGGGCCCCCAGTGCACTCCTGGGGTATGTGGTCTGGGACCAAATTGATAAAGACCCTAGACAAATGTCTAGGGCCCCTGGACTGGGT
>ML834447.1:59361-76910 GCA_009831015.1 Picea engelmannii | reverse complement strand
GTTTACCAGAACTCAAAGGTGACCATGAAGGCATATGCAATGGATGTGCACAAGGGAAGAACATCAAGAACCCGTTTCCGAAGAGGGACAGCAAGGCAGAAGGAGTCCTAGAACTCATTCATTCAGATGTATGTGGCCCAATGTCATCATCCTCTATTAGTGGGTATGTATATTATGTATCATTCATTGATGATTACTCTCGTAAAACCTGGATATATTTTTTGAAATCTAAAGATGAAGTGTTCAGCAAGTTCAAGGAATTCAAAGCCTTGATAGAGAACTTTTCTGAAAGGAAGATTAAGATACTCAGGTCAGATAATGGAGGAGAATATACCTCAAAAGAGTTTGGGAACTTCTGCAAAGATGTTGGGATCAAGAGGGAACTCACTACTCCCTATAATCCCCAACAAAACAGTGTAGTTGAACGAAAGAACAGAACCATAATGGAAGCTATGAAGACTATGATCCATGATCAAGATCTTCCTATGTGCTTATGGGCAGAAGCAGCAATGGCAACTGTATATGTGCAGAACCGATTGTCCCATAGTGCACTTGGGCTCAAGACCTGGGAAGAGATGTTCACCGGAAAGAAGCCAGAGGTAAGCCATCTCAAAATATTTGGCTCAATACATGTGATTTATAAGTAGGACTTGTAGATCTCTACTATTATACCTCTAGTGATCAGTGTTTTAAAAATGGTTGACTTGGACTTGGACTCGGACTCGGCCAAGTTGATTAAATCAACCATCATCTTCTTTGACTTGACCTCCTAAACGGATCAGGAACGGGTTTGGTACAGAACCGGCCAAGTTGGTGTACAACTCAGTCGGTTCCTTACTAAACCCGTCCAACTTAGCCGAGTCAAATAGATATGGAACCCTACAAGCCACAACTCACAGTTAGAGGGAAATGGTATATTTGTTCTTGATTATGATATTGATGACTTGGCATGGATTGATTTGGATTTGGATACACTAGTAGGAGTAGGCATAGCACTAGGCATGGAAGGCACTAGTCGTGCAACCCATGCTTCTACTAGTACTACTACTATAGTTGCAAAATGCCTTGAAGAGTCCAATGTTAGAATATGATGAATGTGCTCGTTTTACCATAGACAATATCACTATTGTCACCCAACCATAGGCCGAAGCCACCCTCCGAGCACCTTAACCTTGACAGAGAATCATTCCGGAAGCAAACCCTAGGCTACATAGCCAAACAAAGGGTGGTGCATCTTCCTCCAAGGATAGTGCACCAAACAAGAGTTGATCAGATAGTCCAAACCATAACCAAGAGATAGTCCAAGCCGAAACGTAATCGGCTAGCTGCAGCAGCTGCGACGGCAGCTCTCCTCCAAACTTGCACACAAAATTGGCTAACTGCGGTGCACACAAGTGAGCTCTGCAGTTCTGAGAATGCCTGCCAGAATGAAGACTGGCCTCCTGTATTTATACTAATTCTGGCTAACTGCCTAGGCCGACTTCTCATTCTAGGTACCTATATAATATTTCTTCTAGCCAACTTCTTCTCTTGGAGGCTAATAACCTAATATAAATTATCTCCTTGAGTCGACTTGTCTTCTAGGGTTATTAGCTAACTCATTAGGGTTTCTTCTTGCTTCCCGGAATATTCTATTCTCGTCAAGTTTACACATGGAGGTAAATACCTCTTGCAGCTACCATAATATCAACACTCCCTCCTAGCTAGGGAGGTATTGAAGACAATGGTCTTGAGCACAAACATACCATTGAATCAGTAGCATCATCATAGTCGTACAGACTATCTCAAGATTAGATCATGAGCACTATCATCATTATCAATGTCATCAACTGCATCATCTCTCGAAACCATACTCCATCTGAGTAATCAAACATGATGTTGGATAAGTCACTCACTCCATAGAGTGACACAAGAACCATTCTTCTAATCTGGACATATGTCCTAGAAGCATAAATTTCCTGGACTATTTTCCATCTAAGAAATTTCTGTCCATTGATCATCCATCTAGTTGATAATCATTTCCAACACTGTTGATAGTCTTCAAGGCAATTGGAACAATATCATTTAATAGAACACAATTGTATATATCCATAGTAGTACACAACTACAATCCAGTGGTACACTACCACACCAAGTAGCACACAGATACTTGATCAATGACATATAATCACAATCAGTGGAACACATCCACCACAGTAGCATACATCTATTGTCCAGAGACATACAGGCTCCATAACAATCATCTGATATCAACCTGCACAGAAAACATTGCTATGATATAAACTAAATAATCTGGGTCATTCTTCCACTCACATCTGTGAGATCTGGAAGAGCATCTGCCATCAGAAATTCAAACATCAATGATGAGCTATCTGGACTATTCTTCTCAAGCAAGGAAGAATAATTGTCCTGATTTTTGAGCCTGGACCATTCCCCACCCTGGGTCATTCCTCCGGCACTAAACAAAGTGCAACCCGGAGAGAATGAGTCTGCCCTAGGGAATGCCTGTCTCTAATTGTTGAATTTGGACCATTCACCTATCTGGGCCATTCCTCCGGCACTAAACAAAGTGCAACCTGGAGAGAATGAATCTGTCCTACGGAATGACTGTTCGAACCATTTCCTAAGGAAATGATTGTCCTGCACCAAACTCCAAAACGGGCCATTCTTCGAAACTGCTCACAACTGTGAGCTTCGAAAGAATGATTGTCCGGTGAGGCGGACCAATCTTATTGAGTAACCCTCAAGAAGAGTGATTGTCCTAGACCATTCCCCATGTTAACCACAATGGGAAATCATTGTCTATGGTAGATCAGCAATCCATCGAACCATTTTCATTACGAAAATGACCATTCGATCTAGACCATTTTCCGAACTGGAAAATGCATGTCCGTCAGAAATCTCGAACTGGAAAGGAATTGCTCATCTTGGACCATTTTTCAAACTGAAAAATGATTGTCCATAAATCAATAACACATCAGTGCTCCCACCCAACCTGGGAGTCGTCTCTTCTTTTTTCAATAAGGAAGTCGTCTCCACAAGCTCCAGCTAGAGTATGCAAACTCTTTCACCTTGGGCAGAGGCTTTACCAAAATGTCTGCTTTTCTGCTCATTTGTCGAGATATATATATTGGAGAACCACTTCTCTTTTCTGGACTTCATCACGGAGAATGTAGTGCTTGATCTCAAATGTACTTTGGTCTTTCTGGAACACTGGTTTTCTCTGAAGGCTTCATATAGCTCTGATCAATATAGTATATCATTATTGGATTCATCTTTTGTTCCCTGCTAGCTCATAACATCGTGGCAAGACTCAAACTGGAACATATCCATGTGGCACTTCTTCTGTCACCATGAGATCTTTGTCATGGATTGGCAATCCATCATTCTGGAGTTCTGAGTAATCATTCTGATATAATATAAAAGGTTTTCACCACACTTTTGTTGTGCATTGGAGGTTCTCCACCAAGTTGCCTTCTTTCATCTGCATACAAGAGTCACTTTTTGGTATACCTCAAATCCTTGAGGTTGCTCTTCATACGCTCTTTGTTCAATTATTCTGGAGAACAGTCTTTGTCAATCCCATGGATATTGCGGACGATATAATGGCTCATGTAGAGGTATGTCTAGTTTACTGGAACAAGCAGTCATCATAGTCTGCTCCCTCCATCTAGGAGAACCTCTAGTTCTGGATCTCACAATGCTTACATTCATAAGTCTTTCATACACTGTTCTTCATCACAGTTTTCAGTACCTTTGCTTGATTGCTTTTAGTGAGTTCATATCAGGCTGGTAATCTTGTGATTCTCGATATAATGACTCGTTGTTTTGGCTTCTCTTTCTTTCTTGGAATCTTCATGTTCTTCCTCATGTTTCTCTTTAGATCTTGGGTCCATGGAGTTTTCTATAGATTCCATGCTCTGAAGATTCCAGCTTCTTCCTTTCATCATAGGACCAGGGATACTTTAAGGCTTCCTTTCAAAGAAGACTTCTTCTAAAGTCAAACTGAACACGTATTGCTATACTTTATCATCTTCAATGGATCATAAGATTAGCTCCCTCCTAATCCTTGCTTCATGTATGAATGCATGCTCTTCTTTTGGTAATATACAGTCAGCTCCCTCCATCTAGGAGAGTCCACGCTTTCGTCTGCATCTTTATTGCCTTCTCCAACATGTTACAAATCTTTTTTCCAATTTCCTCTTGATTGCTAACGTCTTTCTGTCTTTACTTCTTCTAGGTTTCTTTCCGATTTCGGCTTATCTTGCAGCTTGTTTTATAGTCATAGTGATAGCAGTCCTTATCTTGTTGTTCCTCCATAAGTATAGTTTCTCTTTGAACATATTATCTTCTAAGAAATAGATATGCAAGATATGTACCGAAAGCATGGTATATACAAGAACTATGAAGAGTATTGTTACCTTGTCTTAGAAGAAGAAGTTTGTTTTATCCTGCTTGGCTTTCTTTGAGGGTTCCCTTTCTTCGGCAACTGATGCTTCGTGTGTTTCCTTCCTTTTCTTTAACTCGGGACAATGATTCTTGTAGTGACCATACTTTAGACAATTGAAGCATTGTATCCTTGACATATCTTTCTCTTGATTTGTTTTATTCCTGGAGCCAAACTTCTTTTGTTCCTGAAATCCTTGATCCTTATTGTGAAGGCTTGATCATCGTACTTCTTTTGGGGTTTCTCTTTTTCACTGATCCTTGATTATTCTTGAGCACAGCAAGTCCAAAGTTCTTCAAATGTAGGATACTCCTTCCTTGTGTTCATGCTTGCGGCAAATGCATCCCACGTCTTGGGAAGACCATTGAGTACTATGTTTACCAATTCCTTCTCTGAAATGATCTCTTCAATAGCTTGTAGTTGATCTCTTAACTGATAGATTCTCACAAAGTATGATGTTATGTTGTCATCATCATTCATCTTCATGTCACGGAGCTCATTCTTCAGATTCATTACTTGTCCAATGTTTCTGACTGAGAAGAGGTTTGTTAGGGCATCGTACATCTTCTTCAATGAGTCAAGATGGGAGATGCAGGGTATCAAGTGGTCTTTTATAGAGTCCACTATAATACTCATGGCATTGATGTCACCGTCTTTGAACTTCTCCATAACTGCAACATTTTGCAGTTCCTTCTCTTTTCCTTCTTCAAACTTTGGTTCCACGATCTTTCCTTTCACGATATCTAGCACTTTATTCTTGGCAAGGATGAGGTCAATCCTTGTCTTCCACGCTCTGAAGTTAGAAACTCCATCTAACTTGTTTTCTGACTTCATAGAGTAAGTCATGGCTGCTTTGACTTGGTCAACCCTAGATTTGACCAAAAACTCAAACTTGACGTCTTGGCTTCCTAAGAGTACCAGGAGATGCGCTAGGCTAGGGCACACTGGTCTATCCGAAAATTAGGTCAATCCCTTCACTTAAGGTGCCTCAACGAGAGGGTTAGGGTTTATGCAATTGCACCTGCTAGTAACCCGAGCGGCAATGCTTTGGTGACTGCTCCTGCTAGAAACCCTAGCGGCAGTTCTTCAACGAGCTTAATATCCTTATGGCTATGCTTCCTTCTAGTGGTTAGACTGAATAAAGGATTTGTGGGCCCATAACCTGTTAGAATATGATGGATGTGCTTGTTTTAACATAGACAATATCACTATTGTCACCCAACCATAGGCCGAAGCCACCCTCCGAGCACCTTAACCTTGACAGAGAATCATTCCAAAAGCAAACCCTAGGCTAGATAGCCAAACAAAGGGTGGCGCATCTTCCTCCAAGGATAGCACACCAAACAAGAGTTGATCAGATAATCTAAACCATAACCAAGAGATAGTCCAAGCCGAAACGTAATCTGCTAGCTGCAGCGGCTGCAACGACAACTCTCCTCCAAACTTGCGCACAAAACTGGCTAACTGCAGTGCGCACAAGTGAGCTCTGCAGTTCTGAGAATGCCTGCCAGAATGAAGACTGGCCTCCTGTATTTATACTAATTCTGGCTAACTGCCTGGGCCGACTTCTCATTCTGGGTACCTATATAATATTTCTTTTGGTCGACTTCTCTTGGAGGCTAATAACCTAATATAAATTATCTCCTTGAGCCGACTTGCCTTCTAGGGTTATTAGCTAACTCATTAGGGTTTCGTCTTGCTTCCCAGAATATTCTATTCTCGTCAAGTTTACACGTGGAGGTAAATACCTCCCGCAACTACCATAATATCAACATCCAATGAGTCTGAGAACTTCGAGCCAGAACGTGTGGCTCATACTAAGGATCCTACTTCCAGGAGTGGTGATGAGTTTGATGATTGATCATGTTGATCAATGATATGTAGTAGGTCAGTAGCTTGGAGCATCATGCATGTTGTTTTTTGGACTCTAGAGGCCATGCCTCATTGATTATGTATTTTGTTTCAAATAAGTATTGCACTTAGTTCCATTTTGATATATTTACCCTTACATGATATATACATGAGCAGGCTTTGCATATTTTGTCTCTAATGGTTTGGAATCATGGTTTGGAATCTTTAAAATATTTTTTTCATTAAAATCTTAGTATTTTATGTATTTTTTGAAGAATTTTGAGGTTCCTAAGGCTGCCCAACATGTCTGTCTTTGACCTCTTGTTGGGCACTGTTTTCAAGGTATTTCAGGACTGTTTTAGGACAGCCACCAAGTCTGAAATTTATGCCCACTGAATCTGCCCTTAAGCTTGTGATTGTATGCTCTTCCACATGCATTAAAACATAAAATACTCCTCTAGGATCTTTACACCTAAATGCTGAAATAAAAGAATGCAAACCACAAGATCTTTACACATGTATTTTTGGTCAACATGACCCTAGAAAAGCCCCCATGGGGAAAACCAGTTGGAAGAGAAAATTTACTATGGAGATCTTAAGCGAATGAACAACAAGGGAAATACACAAAGGAAGCTGGTGCAAAAGCTAGCTCCTCTCAAGCTTAGCTTTATATGCTCCTAGGGACTTGCACCCTCCTTGGGATTTGCGCCCCTCTTGGAAGATGCACCCCTTTCCTTGTTGTGCCTGCTAGACTTGAGATGTGCCCCCTTTGCCTTGGCTTGTGCACCCCTTGCTTTGGTGTGCCCCTTGCCTTATCCCTTGCGCCCTCCTTGTCTTGCTTGTCTGCTTTCCTATTATGGTGCGCAGCGCAGCCCTCAAGATCTAGTGCGCCCTTGCTTCTCACAAGTGCGCCCACACTCAAGTAAGCAAGCTTCCTTGCCTCCTTGCGCCCTCTCCTCTCAAGAGTGCGCCCTTCTTCTCCAAACCCCAAAAATCTTCTCTTCTCCTCTCCTCTCTTCACTCTACTCCAAGTGAACAATGAATGTCCGTTTGCCCCTTTTCTCTCCTTTAGCCTCATCCTTAGGCTGACCTAGGAAACCAATGGCCAAGATTAGATCTAGGCCAAACACCAATCAATGGTGGAGATTAAATCTCCAAAATGACTAAGTCTCCTAAGTCACTTTATGTTATTAAAGTCACTTTGTGACTTAAGTGTTATAAAGTCACTTTGACTTTATAACATAAAGTAAAGTGGTGAGGGTCAAATATTCCCTCCTTTGAGTTAGACAGTCAATAACTCAAGGGGACCACTTTCCAAGGTACCCAAATCTCAACACTTTTTAGTAAACCGAGATATAAAAATCAAACCGGTCTGATTCTGAATCGAGTCTATGTCAAGTCCAAGTTGATCCTTACCTGATTCCAAGTATGAGTTTTAAATCATTACTAGTGATATCATTTTTATTGTGGTACAGGGCATCGATGGAGAACTCTAAGGGTGAGGCTTCTCAAAATCCAAGTTTAATTATTGGAGGAGAGAGGAAGCTCTAGCATTCCAACTAGTTTCGACACATCAACTAGCATGTTGCATAGAGGAATCAAAGCTACGCAAGGATATCTATTACAACCAAAGTTAGAGTCAACCATGAATCGAATATCAATATGGTCACAATGTGGAAAACCATTAAAGCAAGGAGGGGGTGAGCATCAAAATAAGCTAAGACTAGAGTGTGAAATGGTTATCTGCGCATGAATATGTTTTGCAAGTATCGTAATGAGTACCCTCTCAATCGGGTTTCGAACAATATGCCTTAGGTATGGACACGATACATCACAACCGCAATTGAGAGGAGGTGTCACCAAAGTGGGAAAGAGGCCCATCTTTCCATGAATATCCTGAAATTGAAAGCGGAAGCATCGTCTTTCGTAGATTTTTGGTCTACATATCCTTTACTCAGCCTTCCTACTACTAGAATCAAACCAAAAGATGGACCAAAGAATAATGCTCCTAGAAAAAATGTATGATGTAACGACTTTTACCACATGTTCTTAATAGGTAAGGATAGTGTTGGATACCTCTTTCTTAGACATGTTGAAGGCCATAATCTTTGTCTCTGTGAGGTTGACCTAAATTCCATGGTTAGATGTGCACAAAATGTCCAACTATTTTTGGAGTCCTATAACTGTGTGGGATAAAAGGCAATGTCATCCACAAACAATAAAATGGCAAACAACTAGCATAGGGTTGCAATAGAAAAGGAATATTGATCATTCCATATCAAAAGAATGATCCATTCCATATCAAAAGTTTCTAGGACTGTAACCTATTATTATGACTATCCTTAATACTCTCAATACAAACATGGTTTAGACCATTAATGTCAGCTTACATATTATGCAGCTCAATTAATATTTACTTAATCAATGTGTTTCTGTAACAGTGATCAAACTAAGCTATCTTCCATATGAAAATTGCATTGATCATTTCAAACAACTCAGATTGAGATCATCATAAGCTTGCAATATCAAACACCTTCGAAGTTTGGCAAAACATTGTTTTCTTTAAAATGTTCCTTAATCTAAATTAGCTCTTACAACTATTTGTATAGTTCATTTTCTATAATTTAGCTCAATTCTAGCTGGAAATCAATTATGCCAAAACTCACATTGCCCTCCCCATTATAGTGTGTATTGCCTCTATTTTAGCCAAATTCTACAGACTCTACTCGAACAAAACTCGTGACTCAGCTCGACGATGACTCAGCATAAAGAACAATAAATATAGATTTTCAAGAAAAATATTTTTCCTTCGAATTTAGATTAGACATGAGAGATTACATTGAATATATGTCATCATATAGACTATAGACTATAGACTTAGACATATTAATAAAGCCGCTTGTTGACTTGGATTAATTCATGCTTTAGTGTTGTATTAACGACTTTTAAGTACATTTAAGTCATTTTAGGGTTCATGCATCTAGGGTTTAAGCACCTAGGTTTTATGTCATTTCTTTATTATAAAAGGACATGTGCTCCATCCATTTTATTATCGAAGAATTATCTCTTTCTTCCAAGTTCTCTTGTGTTCTTGGTTTCTTTGTGTGTTCAGTGTCCGAGCCATGATGAGGAAAGTCGAAGCAAATGAATTCCTAGACATTACATAGATCAATGACAAATGAGTTACCGCCATTCAATACACACCGAGGAACCGAAAGGGATTTCAAGCAAATGAAGCTAAGTATATTTTTATTTTCAGGTTTTTGAGGCAAGTTTATTTTTCTAAAGAAGAGAGAAATACTAGGTCCATATCTCTAGTTTTATAAGACGAGCTAAGTTATTCTTCCCCGATTTAAAGCTAGGTGTGTTCTTTCTCTGAAAATTAAAAAAAAAAGAAAAGAAAAAAGGAAAAAGAGAATTCGGTTTTTTTGTTTAAGGGAAATTCGAAACTTTTTTAGGATCCATCATACAAACCAGCAGTCGTATAGCAAAGACATGCAACAGCTTCCGGAAATCATACTAGCTGTACAGAATCCATACAATAGCTGTCCACAGCCGTGTCATCGCACGGAAATTCCCATCCTGCAAAAGCCAATGGAGTCCAGATAACTATAGGAAACAAGCCACTGTCACCTCGTTTGATTCCGCTCACTTTGAAGCTAGTGTTTGCTAACTTCATAGGGGTGTTCCTAAGTGATCTAAGGAGTCAACTATCAGACAAAGAACAATTAGTAGTACCTTAAACCAAAATAAAGATAGTTGTTCTGTATTAAATCTGCAATTAAATTAAAAAACAGCAAGCTGGAATTGACCTAAAACGATGGGAAAATGCACAAAAAATGATGCAGAAATTTAGTCCAATGTATAGACACACAACCCAATGCAAACCTATGTTAGAAATTCCTAAAGTGCAAAACAGAAATTACAGCAGGCTGTAATGGCTGTTTTGGATGGCTAGAAATCACTATTTTACTGTTGTTTTTGTATCTTTTGTGTTTTTTATGCTTTTTCTAATGCATGCAAATCGAAAAATACTTGTAGTTTCTCTCTTTCTGCAATAGAAGTAAATAAACAGCAAGATAAGCTTGTTGTTTTTCAATAGAAAACTAAAGGACAGTGAAAGAAAAGTACCTAATCTATATGCCTATGTTGCATGAAAATCAAGAAATTAAATAGTTGTGTATTTTTAAAGATTAAATACCCAGAGAAAGTGACCAGTCCCTTATGGAGTCGAATTATGCACCAAGAAAAGCGAGTAAGGTAATTGATATTGTTCAAGTCTTACTGCTTTAAATTCTATCAAACTTGCAATGAAAATACAAGAGTCTAAGAGAAATAGAAGTTCTTACTCAAAACACATGAAAAGTCACCACAAAAGCAATTGATTTGTCTTTATTATCAAGGGTTGTGGGAAGAACAAATTCCCTGATAAGTAGGAACAAGGTTGCCAGAGCAGGAGCGGAGAGGAAGCGTTTTAGGGAACATAATGCCAAATTAGTTGCAGAATATATGAAACCATGCATATTTGTGCTACTTGAGGATGAATACTACATTATTATGAAGTTAGAAATGTCATCCATAGTACATTAATGATTATATTGAAATTTTGAAAGAAAGCATTATAAATAAACGAGCAAGAACATTTAATGACAAGCAATGTTCCACCATTGCTTATATTGGGATCCTCATCATTAGTATCATCCTTAATCCTTTGCCTCTTGTCTAGCCTTTGCCTCTACCTTGATCCTCTAGGGACATCAGTCAACAGCACCCAATTTTGATGAAACTGCCTAATCCAAGCCTTAAAATATGGTAGAAAAAGATTAACATGCCTAATCAATGATTTTGATTTGAGTGAAGGGTGCATTTTTGCTAAGGCTTGTTAAAATCTCTATTCCAATGCCTAGATAAATTATTTCCTTGTGATTTCCTAGCTGAAAAATTAATTGCAGCTCACAAAATAAAATATACTGCCTGGAAAAAATTGGCGGAAGCAAAATTATGGAAACCAAACTTCACACAGTACACAGAAAATTTGCCCCTTCAAAATTAGTTTTACATTCAAATAACTTCCAAGATTACAAGGGCTCCCAAACTAGGAAAACTGTCCATTGAGAATAGAAACAGAAAAGTACAGCAAAACCACACAGCCCGATCTGTTGCCCAGCACTTCTTGTTGGGTCGGTTCACGCTTGAGCGCGTCCTTCTTAACATTGGGGCGTAGGACCCAAGGTTCGTCCAGAGTTGACCAACAAAAACCCCAAAGCATTGGCATATCAATCCTCAGCCAAGGCTGAAGAAGGGATCACAGAGACCATCTGGTCTTGTGTCGGGGATGACGGGATAAACACTCAAAGATCCATCTCGGTTGACATTCATACATTCCCTAGCTGACAACTTACTATTATTAAAATGCAAAAACAATACACACATATCCAAATACCATATGAGTAACACATGATAGATCAAAATCACTGCAGCTTTATTATTCTCCTCATTCCATCAAACACAGGCATACATTAAGCAAAACATACTTGACAGTAACAGAGTCTCAAGTCCTCTTTAGATAATTCCCCAGACTTACCATGCATTGCGCCATGCGCACCCTTTTAGAACTTAGACATATGACAGACTCGGACTTACAATTAGAGGCATTGCAGCATTACAATACTACATAGACTCAGAGCTAGCTCGTCAATAGCAATGACCCAGGGAAATCAACTTGACAACAACAAAAACCTTCTCTTTGTCATCCTTACTTCATTTTATAGCTTTCTCGGCTCTAGAGCTCTACCTATGTCACTTTTGCTCCACTCGCTCTACTAACTAACAGTCTCGCACACTTCTGCCACCTACCTGCATTCCACGTATCCTTTCTGGAATCGAGGCAATCTTAACTACCTTGCGAGCTCGTCTTTTGTCTGCTCCACGTTCCCTTGTGTTGTTGGCACTAATCATTCGAGGAGATTTCTCGACGATTCCTTTCTTGATTCCAATATGCGTCTTCTTGATTTCTACTGCGCATCCAAAACTCGGACCGGTACGCACTAGCAGTATTGGACTTTAGCATGCATTAACAAAACTTGGTCTGGCACGCACTTCTTGTCAATCCTCGTGCATCTGCTTGGGTGCATGCAAAACTGGAACGAGCCTGCACAACTTCGTTTGTGTGTGCACGTTGTATTAACTCAAAATTTTGGGTGCCAACAGGCCCCCACCACTATTACTTGGATCATCCTCGAGCCAACTGCCTCATGGAATGATCGTTGTGACTATCTTGAGTAAGAGCAAATCATCATCATTGGCAGACCAAAGTGTCAAACCAAGTTGTTGTTGCAGCCGGGTTTGAGTAGGTGCAAATCATCTTCCAAGGTGTAGTTGCAACCCGACATAGGTCCTGGAATGACTCGAGCAGGCCCCAAGGTAAGGAATGGTTGTGGACGTTGTTTGGCCAAATGCTCGACTCTTTCCCTTCGAAGGTGTCTATGGTGATGAATGAGGGATCGGTTTAAATTCCACCATCTAGACACTGACCTCCTCAGTGAATTTACGTTCCATCAAGAGAGAGCATCACCCTCTGCTTGTCTTTTTGTTTTGGTAATATAAAGCAAAAGATGAGGACACCCTATCTTGGTGGAACAGAGAACCCAAAGCCTCAGGCTCTCTCCTTTAGCAAGGGTGATTATACATGGCGACAAGAAAACCAACTTCGGGCCTAGAGAGCTGGCAAACTACCGCAGCTCCGAAGCACAGTTCAAGGAATTGTGAGGACTAGGGTGGGATCTTTCGGGAGAATAGGAGAGTGGGACCTCTACCTAGCACCTGGTTACAAAATGTCAATCTTCATGAAAATTGGAAAGTGGGTTCTCGGGTTGGCTAACCGAACTGGGAATTGCATGTCCCAAAATGTCTGTGACACGGGGCCATGATAGGGGACCTGAACCGAGGGATGGTAGGATCAGTGAAAAGGGGAAGGCTAACAATTGGTTGCGAGAGGTTGGGGATATGGCTGACGGGCAAGGGCGATAGACCATGCAACGTGGAGAATTTCTCCAATGACTGCATGGGCGAGAGTGGATAGTGAAGATTTTCAGGTCCTATCAAGCATGCCTACTGGGTCTGTCTTTGACCACAGTTAGGCTCTAAGTTTCAACTGTTATCTAAAGTGTTTGTTGATGTTTTAGGACAACAAACAGTCCAAGAACTTCTTGTTGATTTGTTACGATTGCACTTCCAATTTTAGGTGCTCTAGCATGTAGTTTTAGTAACCAGAAGTTAGCACATACATACTAAAATAACTACAACACACCTAAAGATCTTTACAGCTGAAAATAAACAGATCTAAAAGACTAACACATGCATTTTTGTACACAGGTATTTTTGGTCAACATGACCCTAGATAAAACCCCCACGGGGAAAACCAGTTTGGGATATCTGTCTATATAATGATGATTAAAACAAGAGATATAACAAGTAATGAAATACAATGGAACCTGTATACATAGCAAGCTCCTCATGAGCCTTGCCATAAGAACCAGAGAAAGAAGTGCCCAAACTGTGGTGCGCCCTCTCCCTTTGTTGCCCTCTGTACTGAACTGAAGCGCCCTAGCTCATCAGTAACCCAATGAAGAAATCCCTCGACAGGAATGTCCTCTCCTGTGCTGCCTCTCCACTGAAACTGTCAGAGCTTGAATCCTCCAAGCATATATGCTACCAAGTAGCTGCCAGTCCTCTCAACATGTGCGCCCTCCTCCTAGCAGAAATGATCACCAGAAATAAACTGAGCCATAAATTGAATGTCTCTCTCCACAGAAACAAGCGCCCAAGCTCTCCTCTCCCTATGCATTAGACCTCATCCTGATCTGACAAGTCCTCCTCTCCTCATGAGCAAATGATGGATAATAAATGCGCCCTCCTCCTCAAGATGCGCCCCTCCTCCATATGCATGCTCCTTTTCAGAAGTGAAGTCGAAGACTCCATCGAAATACTCTCCATGCAAGCTCCAAGCAACCAAGAGCCTCTCCTCAAGCTCTCAAGGGTTTTACTCAAACCCTCATGAAGTGTGACCTCCTTCTCCTCAAGAAATGTGCCCCTCTCCTCTTCTCCAAAAATCACAAGTCAAGAATGAATCTCAAAAATCTCTTTACCCTCTCTTTAGCCTCCTCATGCCAACCCTAAAAGATCAATGGCCTAGATTAGATCTAGCCAAGTCTAATCAATGGGTGAGATCTCATCCTAAAATCTCACTAAGGAAACCCACTTTCCTTAGTTGCTTTTTGTCTATTAATTCACCCACATTGTGAATTAATTGTCACTTTATGATTTAAGTGACATACTTCACTTTTGACTTAAAACTCCTTAGTCAAAGTGAAATTAGAATCATAAAGTAAAGTACAAGGGTAATAATCTTCCCCATTTGTGCTTAGAGACTCATAAGCACATGGGGACCACTTTCCAAGGTACCCAAATCTCAACACTCCCTCTTACCAAGGAAAATGCTCGTCACCACCAATCCATCCCTACAGTGGACATGGTTGCCTCCTGGCATATGCTCGGTGAGTATGGTTGTACCCTGATCGTTGAAAGTGGACTCTGTCACAGATCTACTCAATCTGTATGATCTATAAATGGCACTGACTCTCCATCTATCCAAGATCACCTAGATCTCGGCATCACACCGAAGATCTCCACCTTGGTCTCCCACCAAGGATTTCCTCCTAGTCTTGGCCTCTCACCAAGAGTCTCCCTCTCTTGGTCTCTCACCAAGAGTCATCAACTTGGCCTCTCGCCAAGTCACCTCACCCTGAAGTAGATCCAGAACCTGATTTGCCCGTCTCATAAGCCATGTGAGGCTCAAGCCACTGTGGTGCCCTGTTGCTCCTCCTCATCATCCTCTGATGCACTGAAGTTGTAGCACCAACTCTTTGTCTGCTCGGCTACTCTAAAACTGTAGCTATACTGGGTGGACCAGTCACCCACTCTGAAGATGTCCAGGGGCACTGAGTATCATCTCCCTCTGAATCACTATTGTGCGTCAGTCGATCCTCCTCAACTCGGTCTCCCCATCTAGTGTTGGATGGTGTAATAGTAGATAAAGTAGTAATGAATGCACACTCTCTGGCAAACTAATCACTAAACTCTATCTCCTCTACTGTCGTTGTTGACCCATCCTGCTACTTCTTCCTCTTCTTGGGACACTGTTCTACATAGTGACCCATCTCTCCACAAGAAAAGCATCTCACTACGCCCATGTGTCTCCTCTGCCCACTGTTGTTGCTGCTCTCTCCTCCATGTGGTGGGGCCCCAAACTTGGGACCCTGCCGACCTCCACGGTCAGTCTTCTTCTTTCCCTTTGTCCAAACAGCAAGGTCCTCATCACCAGAAACTCTCTGTTGTTGTTGTTGTTGTCCAGAAGCCTCCGCTGCAAGCCTAATCTCTTCTTGGACGAAGTCATCCCACATCCTCTCCCATGTAGGCATAACCTCCCTGGCAACAATGCCCCGTACAAATGGACTCCATGCTTTGGTGAAGCTATTCATAGCTTGCCTCACCAAAGAGTTAGGGTTCACAACCTCTTCGACGGCTGCCAACTCATCTCTGATCTGTGTGTATCTACCAAGGAATGAAGTAACCATCTCATCCTCGAGCATGTAAATGGCCCTGAGTCGGTCATGAAGAACCATCTTTCGTTTCTCATTAGAGCTCTCGTACAACTTGCACAAAGATGCCCACATCTCGTATGCACAAGTCTTCCCAGTCAAGTGGGGAATAATATGATCTCTCACAGCATCACATATGATCCTCTTTGCCTTGTTGTTCTTCCTCCTGAATTCTGCTACCAAGACGGGAGCAATGGCAGGAATGGGAGGAACAACTGCCTCGACTATATCCCTTAGCTCGAGGTCCTCTAAGACAAAGACCATCCTCGCCTTCCAAGGCGACCAATTGCTAGCCCTGGCTAGCCTGTCCTCCACACGCATCTGAGATACTGACATGTCTGCCAACTGCACTCACTCGGATGCTCCCAAAGCAAAGGAACGCTCCCTCACTCCAGTCAACACAAGTGTGAAAAGAGGCAAGCGAATCCACGACCTCACTCGTAATAACTAGGTGTGAAAAGAGGTCGTCAAAACTACAACCTCACTCCTATCCACGCAGGTGTGAAAAGTGGTTGTCCACAAGTGCAAAAAACTACCCAACTGTCCTCTGCAAAAATCTGCCCTCTAACAACCACTAAATGAGTCGATGGTTGTCCTCAAAAATCTGCCAAGAAGATGTATCTGACAGCCAACACATATGTTGTCCAAACTGCTCAAAAATCAGCCACCTCAGCTCTGATACCATGAAGATTTTCAGGTCCTATCAAGCATGCCTATTGGGTCTGTCTTTGACCACTGTTAGGCTCTAAGTTTCAACTGTTATGTAAAGTGTTTGTTGTTGTTTTAGGACAGCCAACAGTCCAAGAAATTCTTGCTGATTTGTTACGGTTGCAGTTCCAATTTTAGGTGCTCTACCATGTAGTTTTAGTAATCAGAAGTTAGCACATGCATACTAAAATAAGTACAACACACCTAAAGATCTTTACAGCTGAAAATGAACAGATCTAAAAGACTAACACATGCATTTTTGTACACAGGTATTTTTGGTCAACATGACCCTAGATAACCCCCCCCCCCCCGGGGAAAACCAGTTTGGGATATTTGTCTATATAATGATACAACAAGTAATGAAATACAATGGAACCTATATACATAGCAAGCTCCTCACGAGCCTTGCCACAAGAACCAGAGAAAGAAGTACCCAAACTGTGGTGCGCCCTCTCCCTTTGTTGCCCTCTGTACTGAACTGAAGCGCCCTAGCTCATCAGTAACCTAATGAAGAAATCCCTCTACAGGAATGTCCTCTCCTGTGTTGCCTCTCCACTGAAACTGTCAGAGCTCGAATCCTCCAAGCAGATCTGCCACCAGGTAGTAGCCAATCCTCTCAACATGTACGCCCTCCTCCTAGCAGAAATGATCACCAGAAATAAACTGAGCCATAAATTGAATGTCTCTCTCCACAGAAACAAGCCCCCAAGCTCTCCTATCCCTATGCATCAGACCTCATCATGATCTGACAAGTCCTCCTCTCCTGATGAGCAAATGATGGATAATAAATGCGCCCTCCTCCTCAAGATGCGCCCCTCCTCCATATGCATGCTCCCTCTCAGAAGTGAAGGCTAAGACTCCATGGAAATACTCTCCATGCAAGC
>ML834447.1:26190-41746 GCA_009831015.1 Picea engelmannii | reverse complement strand
CTCTCTCTCACAGCCTGCCTGGGATTCCCCACTGAACCATGTGCCTCCCTCAAAGTATCCTGAAGCCACTTGGGCTTCCTCCTCTCTGAAGTAGTGTCCCGTGGAGGGGACTCTCCCTGCTCAACCCCATATCCTAAAGACTGTGATCCTGAAGTAGACTCTGGAGTACCCGATCCAAAAACATGTGGACCAATAACCTGCGATCCTGAGATCTGTGGCCCTGTCACCTGTGGACCAGTCGTCACCGAAATTGGTGGCCTTGAACTCTGTGTCACTATAGTCTGTTGCGGACTCACATGAATCTGAGGTGAAGACTGCTCACCACTCTCTGTCCCTCGTGACTTCCTAAAGACTCTGTCCTCCTCAAATATAACATCCCTCCTCAAGATAGTCTTCCTCAAGGAAGGAAGGTATATACAGAAAGCCTTTGAAGTCTCGTTGTACCCAACAAAGATCCCTCTCTTTGTAGTGGGCTCTAGCTTTGTACTCTTCTCAAAAGGGACATGTGAATATGTGATGCACCCAAAAATCCGAAAGTGCCCCACCTTAGGCTTCTTCCCAATAAAAGCCTCCTTAGGAGTCATGCTCCCCATTGCCCTGTGTGGACTCATGTTCTGCAGATAAACTGCAATGTAGCATGCCTCAGCCCAAAGAAATAGTGGTAGCCCCTGATCATGTAGCATGGCTCTCGCAGCCCCAACAATGGCCCTGTTCTTCCTCTCAGCAACCCCATTTTGTTGTGGGTTGTAAGGAACAGTCAACTCTCTCCTGATGCCCTCTCCTGCACAACATTCCATGAATTCCTTAGAGGTATACTCACCCCCATTGTTTGTCCTCAGAACTCTAATTTTCTTCCCTATCTGATTCTCCACAAGAGCTTTGAACTCTTGGAACCGACTGAAGACCTCTCCTTTGGTCTTCATGAAGAAAATCCAAGACTTCCGTGAGAAGTCATCAATGAATATAACATAGTATAGAAAACTAGTCAACGATGCCGAAGACATCGAGCCACATACATCTGAATTAATAAGATCAAGGATACCTGATGCTCTACTGTCACTGCTAGGAAAAGCAGTCTTGGTGTACTTTCCCAAAGCACACCCCTTGCACAACTCCTGGTGCTCTGTATTGAAATCTGGAACTCCAGTCACAATCTCCCTCAGTACTCTCAAAGCCCCATGGTGCAAATGTGCCATCCTCTTGTGCCATAGCTCACATAAGTCACCATTGTTGGTAGAATGAAACAATGCTCTCGTTGGCTGGAACATAAGCTTGTACAGCTTCTCATGTCTAGTTCCAATCACTTTGGCCAAAGTGATACTAGACCCCTTGGGGAAAAGGAGCACCTGCCAATCTCGGAACAACACCTCATAGCCCCTCTCCTCAATAGCAGAAACTGAAACTAAGTTCTTCTTCAAGCCTGGAACATATAGGACCTCTCGCAACAACATGGGAGGCAAAGACTCCCTCTGAAATGATACAGTTCCACAACCAACTGCCTTGACCACCCGGTCATCTCCAAGCACCACCTCAACATCACCAATCTGAGTAAGATCTGTCAAGTGCTCACGAACCCCTGTCATATGGCGGGAGGCCCCACTGTCAATATACCACATATCTGAATGAGTGGTCCTCGTGGAAAAACACACAACCAAGGAAAATTCCTTGTCAAACTTGGTGGAGAACTCTTCCACCACTGCTGAAGCTGTTGTTTGTTTCTTCTTCTTGTTAGGACACTGACCTGCATAGTGCCCAAACTTGTGGCATGCAAAGCACTTGACTTTGCTCATGTCCTTCTTCCCTTCACCCTTAGGACCCTTTTTGAATTTCTTCTTGTTGTTGGCAGCAAGAGCCACATTCTCCTTATCATGACCTGTAGAAGAACTACCATGTACATAACCTCTCCGGGTCTCCTCCTGAACAAAGTCATCCCAAAGACGTTCTCAATTGGGAAGCTTCTCCCTAACCACAATGCCCTCTACAAAAACAGCCCATTGTTTGGAAACTCCATTCAATGTTGTCCTCACAAGCTCACTGTCAACTATGGCCTCCCCCACAGCGCCAAGCTCATCTCTCACCTGTGTCAACCTGGTAGGATATGTGACCACATTTTCAGCCTTGGTCATTTTAATGCTCTTCAGTTTTACTCTCAAAACCATCTTCCGATTTTCATTTGTACTCCGGTACAACTTTGTCAAAGACTCCCACATCTCATAGGCATTTGTCTTCCCCATCAAGTGAGGAATCAAATGGTCCTTGATGGCATCAAGAATAATCCTCTTAGCCTTGATACTCTTCTTAGTGTATGTTGCAAGAAGAGTACCATCAGTAGGTACAACCACAGGATGTGTTGCGGTATTTTCAACAATGTCCCACAACTCATTTTCTTGCAACAGCAAGATCATCCTCTCTTTCCAAGCACCAAAGTTTGTTGCCCCATCAAGTCTGTCCTCAAGCCTCAAACCTGTAGCCATTGTTCCCTTTCTGCTGAAAATGAAAAATTCAAAGTTCTGTCCGGTGAAGTGACTGTTGTCCCAATTTTCTGACTTGTTGAAATATTTCTGCTTCATTTAACTCAGCTCTGATACCATGTAAAATTTCAGACCCAACCCAGTTTCAGTCTCGTTGATTTTTCAACCAATATTTAATGCCCAAACCCAGTTTTATGACAGCCAATTAACTCGGCATAAAATAAATTTTCAGAACTGAAACATGAGGATTCTGAACATCGTTTTAACGCAGAAATAAAATATATCAGCAGCACATAAACTCAGAAAATAACACAGTGATTTTTGGTCTAACAACGACCTTGGAAAAACCCACAAGGGGAAAACCAGTGAGAGAGGGAGTTTTTATTATTTCAGAGCTTCAGAGAAATTCTTTTACAGCAGTCTAATCTTCAACAAAAATTACAAACTTATCTCAGAAAATTTTTGTGCAAGTCTCCTTTAAAAAATTCCAAAATGCAGCTCCTCGAAATCTGAACCAGAATTCCGTACTATGTACGGCTGTCCAAGCATTAAATGTTGTATGGACTGCTACTTGAAAATTGTGCCAGAAATCCGTACGATTGTATGGCTGCTACAACATTAAATGTTGTATGGAACTCCTCGAAATTTGTGCCTCCTTTTTCTGAGTTTGGTGTACCTCTTCCTGTGCAATAAATGCACCTTGAAATTCGTGCCACTCCTTGGAATGCGTGTTGTACCTTACTGTACGAACTGCTCTTCTTCAGTTGTTGTACGAACTATCAAATCCGCACTGCACAACCTCCACAAAGTTGTTGTACCTCCTTCCTCAAAAACTATGCCCAAAAACCAGCAGTACGGATTCCAAAAATCCGTACAGTACATCCCTCTAACTCTATTGTACCTTCCTTGATTTATGTGCTAGTTTGTTGCCTTGGGAATCGTGTCCTTACTCCTGCAACTTCTTCTTCTCCCTCAAGCTCGACCTCTCTCTTGTTCTCTCCTCAAAAATGAATGAACAACCCTAGCTAGGGTGCACCCTCCTACCCTAATCGACCTCATGGTGGTAGTGAGGAGTTTCACAATCCAACGATTGAGATTGGATTAGATGGGTGGTTGAGATTGATTGTCTCTTCACTCACCCCCTCACTAAAGTCATAAAGTCACCTTTTAATTTGCATCTCACAAATTAAATGACTAGGGCCCACATTAGGCACTTTCTCACCCCTTAGGCACCTAGGTGATGAGAAACACTTGACTAGGTACTTTTTAATTTAATTTTAACAAATCTAAGCATGGGGAGATGGAAAAAAATGATAAAGTACAAAAGAAGGAGTGATCATACCCAACTCAATAGAGAGATAAATATAGGTAGAAGAGAGTGGGTTTTTGATGACCCAACTCAATACAAAAGTGGATCCAAAAATTTGTTGGAAGAATGTTGCCACCGAATGGCGAATTGTTGATCATCTAGGAGACTATGATACCGAACTTCCCATCTGAAAAAGGAGTGTTGGAAGAAACATCCTGTATAGGAATCAACTCTGAGTTGCTCATCCCCTGAAGGAAAGTGATCATTAAAATGCTCATCTGTTGAAAAAAAGTTGCCACCAAAATACTCATCCACTAGGAAATATTGTCACTAACCTGCTCATCTAATAGAAGAGTGTTGGAAGACATGTCCCAACCATACTACATAGCTACTATCCATCTAAAGAAGTGTCAAAAGGAGCATCTTGTAAGAGAGGAAAGATGGAAGTACCTAACTCTAATAAGATCAGTCATCATTGAAATTAAAGTAGGATGACCCAACTCCATATATCTGAATGAGCTCGAACACAAGAAGGAATGCTTAAAAACAGCAGGGGAATGGGTGTGTAAATCCCCAAAGCAAATACACCTAAGAGGAGCATAGCTAAGAAGAAAGCTCAAATATAATCCGAGACTTGAGAGCTTGAACACAACTAAGAGAACTCAAATACACCAAGGGATTGGGCGTGTAAATACCCAACAAAGATGCACCTAAGAGAGCATAGCTCAGAAGGAAGATCAATTACAAGATGAGAATGGGTTTATAAATACCCAACTCCTCACAAAGAGTGGTCTTGGCCAAAATATAAAATATAGGTGGTTGAAATACAAGTGAGAGTTGGTGTGTGGATAACCAACTTGGTGGTCGGCCCTCTACACAACATCCTCCCTAAAGATGGACAGGACGCCAAGAGAGAAAGCATTAGACTGCACCTTTTCCCCTCAGTGCTAAACATGAGCCATTGGGAAATAGAACCTCCCCAAAACACCATAGTACCAATACCAACACAATTCCACAACCTGGTAAAGGGAGCTTCTAGCTGAAGTCTAGAAAAAAGGGCCACTGAAGTATGATGGTCAACTAATGCTAAAAGTACATCCAAGACAAACCAAAATCCATGTGAAACAGTGAATGATCGTGTATATAGTATGTCCAATAAGGACAAATTGTGTAGTGTGAAAGACAAAGATCCACAAAATCAAGCTGATCCACTGAAAAAAGATGGGAATCACTCAAAGAATCATCAATAAAATCAAGTGGGATAGATCCTATAGACTTGTGAGTGGAAACTGCATCAAAGGAGCTGAGAGGGGTCTCCCTTTACAAACAAGGGGCCATAGGTTTGTTAGAGACACCATGAATCACCGCCAAAGCCTAGAAAGTAGGCCTCACATCACCAACCATAGCATCCAATAGAAAGCTACCAACCCCTCAAATATAAAGGATGTCTCCAAATAAGATGGAGTCAATACCAAGAATATCATCTTCTAAATCTAGTACAACTCGATCTACAAAGTACACCACCATATGTATGTCAAAGAAACAATCCATCCAATCCAACAAAAGGAAGTCTTTGCAAATACCTCAAGAAATCTCGTTGAAGGGACCAAGAAGGGTTTGAAACCCTACAATATAAGTTGATCAAGAAACCCTAGTTCCACAGCCCTTAGGGCAAATGCCACCAGTCAATAGTCTCACAGATTAACTGAATAACCCAAAAGGTTATGCCACCGAGCAATTCTCTATATCAAATATGAGAAATGGGCCCCCCAGAGGCCCCAAAGAAGAAATTCTAAACTCTTGGTTCTACAATGATAATGCCAACAAAAAATGCCTTAAAGAAATCCTAAAATACAAGAAACAACCACACAATACCAACACTATTCCAAAAAAACAGCAATGAATTTTAGCAGTAATAGAGAGAGATAGGGTGTGTTACATTAGAAGAGCACTAATCTCCAGAAAGAATCCCTCAAATTCACTAGAAAAACCAAAAAACACCAAAAAGAGGAGGGTGTTGGTGGAGGGTAAAGAACCCTAAAAACATCGTCAACATGATACAAGGTTGGGAAAACCCTAGCTTTAAACCTGAAATAGCCCTAAAAACTGCAATGTTTGGCTAAACAAAGGATAAACGAGAAGGGTGCTTCCCCAAAAAAGGACACAAACCTACAAAAGATCCCCTAAAATCAACTAAAAAGACCAAAAACTGTCAAAGAAAGATGGTGTTGGTGAAGGAGAGGATTAAAAAACCCTAGAAATCTGCTGCTGTCCCAAAAAGTGCATTGAAAAACCCTAGTTTCAGACCTAAAACAGCCCTAGAACAGCATTGGATGGAAAAGGAAGAGTCCACAATAAATCTGATACCATGTTGAAATGATAAAGAGATCATGAATTTAAAGTGAACACTTCGGCAAACCCTAATCCAGCATAAACCATACACAAAAACATAACATAAAGAGAAGTAAACCCATGAACAAAAAAATAAGAGATATGGTGCCCTTAGGCAAAAGAATCAATCGCTAATGAATCCAAGATGACGATACAAAAGACCCATAAGGTGTGTATTTATACACAGCTTATGAGGTGGGGTGCCTTCCCCCATAAGGGGGTTACAGGCCCACATAAATACCTAGGACAGCCTTAGCCACCTAGAACAATATAAAATAATGTTGACTAGGTCAGCTATTAAACCATAACCTAGTAATACAATAATGAGTGCACTTAACCATAATGTCAAGTAACCACAAGTGAAGATTACCATCATTTCAACAAGCAGACCAAAAATAGGTCAGGCATCTAGTGTGGTGAATTATGCTTTGATGGTTAACTTTCAAAACTCTTTTGAGCATTAGGTTTATGAAGAAGCAAAAGGCGGGCGGGCATGGGAAAAAGTGATGAAATCCTAATATGAGACATTGATGAAGAGTCAAACATGGGCTGTCAAAAAGCTACCTCTAGCGAAGAAACCCATTCACTGAAAATGGATCTATCAAGTCAAGTATAAGGCAAATGAGATGCTTAACAAGCATAAAACAAGGTTGGTTGCAAAGAGCTTTGCTTAGAAGGAAGGGATTGACAATGAGGAGACATTTTCAACTACTGCAAAGCTGAGAACAAACTGCTTGGTTCTAACAATGGGAGTACAGTTTGGCTGGAAACTACATCAGATGGATTTGAACAGTGCCTTCATCAATGGTGATCTAGAGGAAGAAATATACATGTACTAACTTCAGGGATTTCAAGTTCGAAGGAAGGAACATTTGGTATGAAAATTGAAGAAAGATCTTTATGGGCTGAAGCACGCTCCCAGGGCTCAGAGGGCAGGGATTGACAATGAGGAGACATTTGCTCCTACTGCAAAGCTGAAAACAAACTGCTTGGTTCTAACCATGGCAGTACAGTTTGGCTGGAAACTACATCAGATGGATGTGAAGAGTGCCTTCATCAATGATGATCTAGAGGAAGAAATATACATGTACTAACTGCAGGGATTTCAAGTTCGAAGGAAGGAACATTTGGTATGCAAATTGAAGAAAGATCTTTATGGGCTGAAGCAAGATCCCAGGGCATGGTACATCAAAATTGGCAGGTATTTGAGAGAAACAAATTTCATGTGCATTTTAAAACTACTTAAGCACATAATTGGCTTCTAGCATTCTTATCATTGCAACTTTCCCATATACCTGGCTGCAGCTGTATAGGCAGCGTCCATCAAATGCCCATGCAAGATCTGTAACCTGGAGAAAGATAACAGACAACAATGAAATCAACACGACATACATATGCTTCGGACAAGAGCCATATGCCATTTACCCTTACCAAACAGTCTTTGTAATATTAAAGGATATTTACCACTTGATCATGAGCCTCATAATGACCTGCCTTGTGGCATTTACGCCCAGAGGTGTAACATATCCAAACAGATAGAAGGCCAGAACCTTTTCCAATCGCTACAAGAACCTTGTCTGGGGATTGTGGAGGTATGACCAAGGAAATTGCTGAGACGGGTACTGAATCTGCTGATACTACCTGATTAAGCAGAAATCGATAGCATAGCAAAGATGTCCATTTAATAACCGTCACAGATAAACACAAGGAAAACAGTGCACTTCAAGAAAAGCCTTACCTCTTTCAAGAGACATAAAGGCGCAGAGCTAGCAGCAGAAGACATAGTGAGGCTTACAGGATCTCCATACCATAACCTGACACTGCAACCAAAAAGAAAACTTGCATTTTCAGTTAACATATACATGGTATATATCATCAAATCTTCCACAACCTGTTTATAATACTAAATTTTCTAAGTTGTCATCATTGCATACAATTAATGCATTTCATTCATGGAATCTTACATTATGAGTTATTTACTCCAGCAAGTTGCATTTGCATCTCTGAAACTTTCAGACTGAAGCAATTCTCTAATGTAAACTAGAAAATTTCATTAATTGTCAGCCACTCATATATAACCAAAAAGTCTACGTCACCGATGACTTGGCTCGATTTAATCGTTATAATCTCAGGAAGAACTTCTGATCTAAGTTAACATTTAAGGAATAGTTTTAGTTCATTATATCTCAACTTTCAGTGATGTACAATGTGTCATATTTACATTTATCAAAGTTACAAATGGTTGTGGCTGAGTGTGCAAAGAATAGGTGCCTTTGCCATTGTTGTGTAGAATTCCCTACGTGAGGTGCAGAGTAGTGAGGCTCAATTATATTAGAGGGTCCCCACATATGCGAGTGACAAGAGAGGATAAAAATCATATGTCCAACAGTGTGTTCAAAACCCCAAGAAGTTATGAATATAATGCTCCAACTCCACAAGTACGCAAACTTAACAACAAAAAAATCAGGATAGACAGATCAGACAAGAGCTCTACTTTATATCCAGAAAATTAATGCACATAGATTATTACTTTCCATCAGAACTTCCAGTGGCCAAAAGAAGTTTGCTGCTTGAACTATCCACGTCCATTTTGCCAGAAATATTTACAGTGCATATGGCCCAACTTGCTGCAGTAACCCATGATTTATGCGCCTGAAGCAAGCCAATAAACCTCACTTCTGATGGTTGCAGGCAATGTTCGATGGTGTAGAACTGTGGTTCAAGGACTCTCCATAAAGAAACTTTACCAGACTTTGCTCCCACAGCCAATATAGCAGAACTGCTGGATGAACTTCCCAAAGAACTGTCATCTCCTTCCAAAGAGGATTTCACTGTTGGAGACCAAGCAACAACAAGAGATGCCAATAGCCCACTGCGAGCTGCATATTGATCTGCACTAATCACAGATGACAGGTCATTTCTGGAGCGTTTTCTTGTCACCTTTGCACTAGACTTTACCGGCGTCTCTTGACATTGGCTTTTCCCCAGATCAGTGGCATCCTTAACCACTACCAAACCCTGCAGTTAATGATATAATGATTAAGACATGAGAACAAGGAGGTGCCAGTCTATATACTAATGAGAAAGAACTGACTGGCTTAAGCAAGTGACACAATAAGATTATGTCCGATCAACCTGAGGCTTGCAATGCTTGTCTTGTCCTTTAATCATGAACTAGTAAACACAGAGTATAAGAATGGAAAACTTCATACATTTTGAGAAACCCTTTTGACTTGCAGATCAAGCTCTACAACAGTAACTCGCCATGATTTCTGTTCACCATTCCATATCGGTGCTAGCCTCACATTATCAGGATCTAATGAAATGCATCCGTACTCCCCTGGAAAGTTCCAAAGAAATAATTCAGGCTCCTTTAAGTATATCTTCTCACTAAAACAGCTGCTTAATCCCACCAGCATTAGAATACCACAAGGAAACCTATACATAGAGAAATGATGATAGGAAACACAACCAAATCAAAGCCAATCACATTCAGAATGTAACAAGTGATCAATATGCCATTAACAATGAATTCAGTGTTGCATGTGTTTAAATCGCACCAGGAAAGTTCACCATAAGCCCTGTACCATTGAAACCCACAAAACAACCTTCTACCCACCTGCAGACAAGGCAGGTAATTTTGCTTTCGTTAGAACCAAATGAATATACACAGGTACTGCATAAATAATCAACAAATTATGCAACAAAATATTTCTAAATGGCCTCATTCCCACACCCCATTCCTGACCAAATACTTCAATAATCCAATTATAAGTTGTCTAATAATCGCCAGTCTTGACTATTAAACAACCTTACTATGTATTAGGTAGTATTACTGCATCCTAGGCTGTTTGTTCAAATTCAAGAAATGTCAATATAAGAAACATATCTCCTATTTAAAATAGAAGGCAAGTGTAAAGAGACCAGGTTAATTAAATTGATCTCCTTTTAAAATGTCATGTCCCCATTTTTTGGTTACCCTGTTCTGCAGTTGGAGATGACTTCCGAGGCTTGTCACTGAAGAAAAAGGGCGTTAGGGGGATTTATTTGATGTCACTTAGCTAGGAAATGCTATATTTTAAAAGTGACATTTAAGTGAAAAGTAATAAAGTAACTTTTAGATTTGTTAAATTTATAACAGCTGCAAGAGCCATTCTCCGGAAGGATGGTAAAGACCCTAGCCGAGATCTAGGGACCCCAATGCACTCCTGGGGTACTTGGTCTGGGACCAAACAGTCAGTGCCATGGCAAAAGACCCTTGTTAGGACCCCCAGTATATGACTGGGGTTCTTGGTCTGGGACCAAGCAGCAAAAGACCCTTGTTAGGGCCCCCAGTATATGACTGGGGTTCTTGGTCTCAGACCAAGTAGTTAAAGCCCCTAGATATGTCTAGGGCCCCTGGACATGTTTCTGGGTACCCATGCCTAGGGCATGGATTGATCTTTGGTCTTGGACCTTGGTGGATAAGACCCCAGAAATGTTCTGGGGCAACTTGATCCTTGATCAGGTATTTTGTTGGTGTATACCCTCCTTGAAGGTGGGCATGACCACATGAGGGATGTATCCCATATGCAACGATGATAAAGTTAATAAGGTCACCTTGAATATGAATGGACAAGTATTACCACCAAGCTACCCCACCTAAAACCCCTTTACCCTTGTTTGTGTTTGTTTGGGGTTTTGTTTTTGTCTTAAGGGTTAGAAAAATATTAATTAAATATTTTAATTATAACATGTTTTAAATTAATATTTATATTAATTAAAACATGTTATTTTTAATTTAATTACTATTATTTTTGCCCTAGCCTAAACTATAAATAAAGCCTACCCTCTACCCTTCACACTACACTCTTATGATCTTTTAGGTGAGTAGATCTCTCCTTGCTAAGCTACGGCCCTCCTTGCAACAGTGAGCGGATCTGTCCTTGCTAGCTGCGGCCCTCCTTCAACGGTTATGCCTTGTCTTGACAGCTCCATATGTGGTGTGATGAAGGCCCTTTTCCTGATGATAAATTTTCTGTGTGAAGGTTGCTAAACGAAGGCCTTTTTGCTGGTATAAAGGAATGTGTAGCTGTCGTCCTCCTCACAGTGAACTTCTGCTGAGCGTTGACCTCTCTAGCATGATTGCGGCCCTCTTTTGTGTTGTGTTTTAATTTTTGTACCCTCCTTTTGTAGCCGCGGCCCTCTATAGCAGCCTGTAATCCTTCTTGTGAATGAGGGTTTGGGTCCCTAGAAGTTTCAGACTGTGTGAGGGCTTGTATCCATGAATTTCCTGTGTGTTTGAGGGCTTGATTCTCTAGAGTGTGTGAGGGTTTAATCACAGATTTTTGATGTGGTGTTTTTGTGGCCCTTTCTCCTTGGTGGCAAGAAAATAAATTCATCTCTTGGCAAGAGATCTAACCTACATGGTAGATCTATGATCCTAATCTTTTTCTGAGCATAACTACAAGAAGTACTACATCTCTTATGTGTGACTGTGACACCTTCAGAGGTAAACTACAAGGCAAGGTAAGTTTCTTGTTCAGTTCTATAGTCTTCTGTTTTAAAAGTTTGTTTATGTGATTGATTCCTATCAGATCTAAATATTAAATATGATTTTGAGTTTTTGATCTATATAGATCTAGATCGTTTCTCCTAGTTAGATCTTGTATGATCTATAACAGATCCACTAACTATATCTGACATTCAACTAAATTTGCCTATTGCTTAGATCTGATCTTTCACCTTCTAGATTTGTTTTATGGTTTATAACTGTTTGCTCTTTTATCTAGATCTGTTTGCCTACTGTCCAAATCTGTAATCTAAATGAAAAGGGCTTATCTATGAACTGTCTATGCTCAGAATGAAATTCTACACACATATATTTTTGTTTTAAAGTTCAGATCTCTACTGTTCTCTCTAAGTTTTTTTTGAAACAGTAACTACTATGCTTTATTTCTCTATTTCTAACATGGAATCAAAGCTAAGGGTGTGAAGAGAGCTCAAGGATTTAATCTTGAGCCTACACAGATCCACTTTGTTAGAGTTGTTTTGCAGAGATCAGCCATCTAAACTAACTAAGATCTAAGCATGGCTTCCTCATCAGTTAAAGTTGAAGACAGACTTGTAGGGGCTGCAAACTTTAATGCTTGGAAATACAGAATAATGAACATTCTTGAAGAGAATGATCTAGAAGAGTTTATTTCTAGGGAGATTGAAGAACCTACCACAAACACAGCAAGGGAAGCATATAAAAGGAAACAAACCAAGGCCAAAATAATCATTTTTTATTCTATCAAGGACGGCATGATGCCCATCATTGGTCATCTAAGGACTACCAAAGATTGTTTTGATGCTTTGGCAAACCTGTATGAAAAGAAGGCACCTACTCAGAAAAGAATTTTGAAGAAACAATTACGTACTTTGAAAATGGGAAAGAATGATACAGTTGCCACTTTCTTCTCCAAAATTGCTCAAACCAAAGATCAGCTTATTGCAATAGATGTTCCTGTAGATGATGATGACCTTGTTCAAACAGCATTTGATGGACTTCCTGATACTTGGGGAGTTTTTCTTGCATCCGTGAATGGAAGAGAATCCCAACCTAATTTTGAAAGATTGTGGCATGACTGCTTAGAAGAAGAAAGAAGACTAAATAGCAGAAATGACTATTCAGTTATGAAAGATCATGCCCTTGCAACAAAGACTAAGAAATGGAAGAAGTTCCCTAAATCAAAAGGCAAAGGTAAGAAACCCCAAGGTAAGCTATCTCATCTTAATCCTCATTTATCTAAAGTTAAATGTTTTAACTGCAATAAGCTAGGACATTATGCAAGAGATTACAGGAGTCCTCACTTTCAGCAAAAAAGAAGAGGAAGATTTCAAGCCTCAGTTGCCACTGAAGAGGCTAAACCCCAAGAGGCGCCTCAAAGAAGACAAACCAGGGTTGCCACCAAAGAGCAAGAACAACATAAGGAATATTATCTCAGCTCAGCTCTTTCTGGCACTATCACCAAGTCAGAGGAGATTTGGCTAATAGACCGCGGTGCTTCCAGACACATGACAGGCTTCAAACAAAACCTTGCTAACTATCAAGACAAGAAATTCAAGGCAAAGGTTGAACTAGGTGATGATGGCACCTATGACATAAAAGGTTTTGGTTCTACCTCTTTCCGGTTTCACTCAAGTAATATATTTTACATTGATGAAATTCGTTATGTACCTTGTCTAAAGAAAAATTTAATCTATGTTCCAGTCTTAGAAAGTAAAGGTTACTCAGTAGCTTTCTCCAAAGGAAAAGCCCTCTTGTGGTCCTCAAATGAAGATTTAAGTACTGCTATAACCATTGGAACTCGTGAGACTGGACTTTATAAGATTTCAGGTCAGGTTGTTCAAGCTCTAGTTCACGAGAGGATCAATCCCTGCAAGCTTTGGCACAGGAGACTTGGACATCTCAACTATAATGCACTTCCAGGTTTGCAAAAGATGGTGACAGGTATGCCAGTATTTTCTGTTGAACATGATAGTGTTTGTAAAGGTTGTTCACTTGGTAAGAACATAAAGAAACCCTATCCTCTCAGTAATATAAAATCAAATGGAATTTTGGATTTAATTCATTCTGACATTTGTGGGCCCATGTCTGCACCCTCTATGAATGGTTGTATTTATTATATCATTGTTATTGATGATTGTTCGCGTAAAGCTTGAATTTATTTCTTAAAAACTAAAGATGAATCTTTTAGCAGATTTCAAGATTTCAAGAATCTTGTTGAAAATCAAACAGGAAGACACATCCGAGTTTTCAGAACAGATAACAGTAAAGAATTTGACTCCTTCAAATACAACGAACTCTGTCGAGCCTCTGGAATTAAGAGGGAGCTAACTGTACCATACAACCCTCAGCAGAATGGGGTTGTTGAAAGAAAGAATAGAACTATCTGTGAAGCAACCAGGGCTATGATGCATGATCAAAACTTACCTCTATCACTTTGGGTTGAGGCTGTCAGTACTGCAGTCTACATTCAGAATAGATGTCCTCACAAAGCCCTTGAAGCGAAAACTCCTGAAGAAGTTTTCACCAGATGTAGGCCCTCAATTGATCATTTAAGAATCTTTGGCAGCCCAATCTATATACACATTCCAAAAGAGAGGAGGACTAAACTAGAGCCCTCCGGTAAGAAAGGAACTTTTGTGGGATATAGTGAGACCTCAAAAGCTTACAGGATTTATATCCCTAGCCAAAAGTTCATCGAAGTAAGCAGAGACGTGACTTTTCATGAAGAAACAGTTTTTCGTTGGGCCAGAGAACTTCCATATGATTCAGAGGAGCAGGAAGCTCCACCACTGGACCCTTCAGACTCTCCTTTTCCAGATGAGCATAGGGAGGAAACCTCAGAACTTCCAGTGGACCCCTCAAGGGATGCTATTGAGTTTCCAATGGAGATACCTCCTACTAAAAGGAAACGAGCCTAGTGTCGGGAAATATTGAAAGAAGCAGAAAAGCATTCAGCTCCTAAGGGCACCTTCAGAGAAAGCAAGAAATCAGATAAGTACTCCGGTCTCATAGCTAATTTAAATAATGTGATTAATTCAGAACCGTACACATTTGTAGAAGCCTCTAAACATCAAGTGTGGAAAGATGTTATAAATGAAGAATATGATTCTATTTTAAAGAATGATGTATGGACCGTAGTTCCTAGACCTCATGGCAAATCAGTAGTAACTTCAAAATGGCTTTATAAGATAAAGCATGCAGCAGATGGCAACATTGAGAAATACAAGGCGAGATTTGTGGCTCGTGGTTTCTCTCAGAAAGAAGGAATTGATTACGACGAGATTTTTGCTCCAGTTGCCAGGTATACCTCAATCAGGATTATTATCTCACTTGCAGCAGTTTTTGGTTGGAAACGTCACCAACTGGACGTTAAGACTGCTTTTTTTAACGGTGAAGTTGAGCAAGAAGTATGCATTGAGCAACCGGAAGGTTTCATGATACATGATAAAAGATCTCATGTGTGCAAACTCAAGAAAGCCCTGTACGGATTAAAACAAGCTCCGAGAGCTTAGTATGGTAGAATAGATAGTTTTCTACAAAGTCTTGGATTCTCCAAGAGCATAGCAGATCCAAATCTTTATATAAAGATTATTCAAAATCATCCAGTTATCCTAGTCTTATACGTGGATGATTTGTTCCTCACTGGCGAGGAAAACTTGATAGCTCAGACTAAGAGGGAGCTTTCTGCAGAATTTGAAATGAAAGACTTGGGGCTCATGCACTATTTTTTGGGCTTGGAGGTTTGGCAGAAACCAGGAGAGATCTTTCTCTCACAGGGTAAATATGCAATTGATATACTTCGCAGATTTGGCATGATGGACTGCAAGTCCATGACAACTCCAATGATCTCTA
>ML834447.1:5417-22828 GCA_009831015.1 Picea engelmannii | reverse complement strand
AAGGAGGAGGATCCATCCAGGATCTTCATTGGAGCTTCATTTGGCAGATCTATTTCAGTTATGGAGATGTAGTGACTTGATCAGGAGGTCCGTGGGGTTTCCTTGAGGAGGACATATCATCTAGTGGAGACGCCGTTGCATTGTTCCAGGTTTTGGTTTGCTTATTGTGTGATTAGAGATGTATTGCAGCTACTATAGCAGCCAATAGGAGATTTGTATTGTTGTGATTGGGTTCCATCCATAATAAAAATGCCCATGGTGTCTTTTCTATTTTTGTGAGCACTTGGAATACATGCAATATGTTTGACGGATATTTTTAATGGAATGAATGCAAACTGTTTGTAAAAATCTGTCAACGAGTTTAGAGCATAAAGAACACTTATTGCACAGAAGAGCGTAATATCTCAGCCTAGCTATCTGGGGATATTACATAAAAGTAGAGAGAGACCCCGTAAGTTGTCATGTAAACATGCAGCGACAAACTCATTTCCATCATGCAAATTGATTTAATACTTGCATTGCTTAAAATTGTTAAACATTGCATTGCTGATACTTTCAGAAGCTAAACAAATACGCTGCAAAAGCTTAAAACTTCACATGGAAGCACATCATCCCATGTAAAAGATTTTCAGGAGAATGCTAAAAATTGTGCAGAATTTCGTGAAGGTCGAAAATGACATGTACTTTCTATGAATTTATGCAAAATCTGGAAATCATAATCTTTCTACCAGCCACAAATAGAAGAGACTCCTAGCTAACCCCCTTGAAAAATGTAATCTAGAAACTTTGTTTAATCCATAATTTCTCTCTACTAAAAATAAAGTTAGTGGAATAGAAAAAGATATCAAAGAGAAGAAAAAAACCTGTTACTTATCCAGGCTTCCACCAGCTGCCCATTCATAGGAACTTGTTCTGAACCTTCAGTGTATGTTGCCATTGATATCCCCTTTGGCAAATTACCAGCATTTATACAAGGCCGTATCTTTTGCAAAAAATAGTTCTGCTTGGTTATAATATCCTCTGAGGTTTTTGAATCAGTTTTCCCATCAACTCTCAAATCCAACGCAACCCATTCCTCTTGCATTTCTGTGAAAAATATGGGAAGGCAGATATAGAAATCAACAGCACAAACAAAATAGAAATGAATGATAAAATAAAAACTCCAACTGATTTACCATCTGCTGAAGTTCCTGTGAATTGTACTAAGGCTTTCCTGTCCTCTAGGCGTTCAATTCTCCCTCGAACCCAAAAGCGTAATGAACCATTTGCTTTCAGCACCTACAGTAGAGAGAAACGGCAATCACAGCTCAATGCCTGAGTTTCCAACAGTGAGTAGGAATGAATGCTGCCCAAAATGACATAATGCAATATTGGCAACAAATATAAGTTTGTAAGCATTACAAATCATGTTCATACCTCCACAGATGCTCCCTCCTCAACTGCTGCCCATGGCATCAAGGTACATCTTGTATGGAAAGTAACGCTCTTATTAGGGTGCTCCGAAGACTCTTCATTTAGATCATCATCAGAATCCTGACTGCCGTCATAAGATGAGTCATGGTCTATTGTATCTGAGTGTGCCGTACTGCATCAAGTTGGTTAGAGAAAAACCGAAAATGAAGAAACCAATACTATAAAGTGATCTATTGCATATCTATATCTTAGATAGATAAATGTAAACATTGCATTAGAGTCTAGACTAATTTAACTGTTGATCATAAGTTGCACATGCAATGCCTTTCTAACTTACTATGAAGAATGATAAAAATTGGATAACTATTTACATCACACAACAAATGCCAAAAGCATGTCAAGCATTAATGTTCTATATAAACTGTCTGTAATAACTAGAGTACCAACTTTCAGTGTGCACCCTTATTTCTAGCTAAAAGAATCACAGGTAAGATACAGAGCTAAAGTTGCAACACATCTCTTGAAACATGACACGTGCTAGAATATTCTTAAGATGCTGATATATACCTTGAAAATGTCAATACATCGAAATTCTTTTAAAAGTCAATAATACTACTATCTTCAGCAAGTGAAAGGTGTGTGTAATCTCAGAAACGGGGTTGTGTTTCAAACTTTCAGGGTTCAGTGGATGTTCTAGTTTTGGCTACTTCCTAATTTGTAGGGGTCACTGCTATTTTTAGTATGCCTATTTTTAGTCAGTAACATGGCATATCCAAGTAGGGATAGAGTGCTTGCATGTTGGATCTGACGGCATATTCTAGTTCTTTGGTGTCATATAAACCAAATGAGCTATTTTCAGTGACATGCAAAAGGTTTATATTTTTAGCATTGCATAATTTTAGGAATTCATATTTTTAGAAGGTGTTGCCGTCAGAGATATTTTGACATTTTAAGCTCAGTGCACTTACTATTTTTAGTATGTTTCTATGTCTAGCAGGTATTGTACCAGGCACACCTATGAGCTGTATTGTATGGATTTTGCACACTAGTACTCATATACACCTACCCACCTGGAGGTTGCTAACTGCACAATCAGCCTTTCTTTTCAAGAAGATAAAAGCTGATAAATTTCAAAAACTTATCCTGAAAGAAGCTTCAGTTACTCTCCTAACATATGAGCAATTTAACTTTAATTAGATTATCTTCTACAACGCAGAAATAGGCAATACCTAAGTACTGCTGCGAACTGGGGCTAATTCTGAAAAGGGCAATTTTGACTCACAGGCAATGGGGCAACAAAGGGGTCAAAGTCAAAGATGTACAACTCAGACTAGGATTGCACTTGCCAGGAACTTCTATTCAGAGTCGACTTGAACCTGGTAACAAAACTCAGAGTTGACTTGCAGAAATTTAAAATACATAAAATATTCAAAATTAAAAAAAAAAAAAATTAAACATAAATTCATGCACAACAATGGAAATGTGAACAATATGAGACAAAATATACAAGTTCTCTCATTTTATTGCATGCAAGGGTGCAACTAGGCAAAATCACATCAAGATACATAAAATAAAAGTTTCGTGAAACTTTCTGATAGACTGAAACATAGTGGGCTTATTCCAGTCAGAATGGGTAAAAACCTGTAAAGGCCTTCAATCTGCAAGCCAGTGGGTAGACAGAAATAACAAATGGATTCCCCACTGAAATCAGCTCTAAATTAGGCTCTAAATCAGATCCAACAGCAGGCAGGGTTTACCCACCAAATCAGCTCCAAACTCTCCATAATGCATATGCAGGCAATGACGAAACAATAAGGTGTGGCTGGCTTTTCTAGAGGTAATATAAGGTTAGATTTGTTCGTTTTTATCTAAGTTTTTTTAATATATTTCAGTTTTTCTAAATCATCAAGAACTCCCCTGAGCCACATTGCTTCACACACAACTCCTACAACAGCTTTGTACACTGCCTCTGTGGAAGATAGAGGAACCATATCCCGCTCTTTGTTGGTCCATGAAGTAGAACGCTATCCCAGGTTAAACACATAAACTGAAGTAGATTTTCTTTCATCTGGTGATCCTACCCAATTTAAATCTGTGATACCAGTCAAATTGAACCTGCCATTATAGAAGAACTCAACACCCAAATCCAACATGCCTTTTATATACCTTAAAATCCTTTTCACATCCTTCCAGTGCGCAACACTTGCCAAACTCATGACCCTGGAAACACAACTTACTACAAAACATAGTTCTGGCATGGAGAAAGATAAATAAATTGAACTTCCTACCAGTTGTCTATACAATGTCTCGTCTACATTCCGGGGATTGTCTTCTGTTGATAGTTTCAAACTTGTTTCAATTGGTGCTCTTGATGGTTTACAATCTGCCATTCTGAAGAAAGAAATTCTCTCCACTACTTTGCTTTCAAGATGAAAATGCTCTCTTTTTCCATACTTCAAAACCAGGACAGTATTGCAGAAGACCTAAATTTGTCATCTCAAATGTTTTTCTAGGTCATGTGCAACTTTATTAATACATGTGTACTACTAATTATGATATCATCTAAAACAATGATAATAATATCATTACTGTTAGAGTTTGTACCTTTGTAAGTGTTCTCATATTGGGAGCACTTCTCAATTGAGTAGGTACCTCTGAAGGTGTCCAAGACCTGAGTGCATGCAGAAAAGGTACAGTAGAAGGTTACAGCAGTCTCTCCAACAGCAGTGGCACATCAGCAGAGTAGTCAGCTCACTTCCTATGTGCAGCAGAAGAGATGCCTTGACTGTGGACAGCAGCAGGGCTTTAGAAAGTGCACCAGTTATAGGGAGATAGATGGTCAAAAAATTAGAATAGTGCTTTCTTTCTTATTTTCGGTGTCAGCAAATTAGCTTCAGTTCTATTTTTGAGTCACTTTTCTAATTGTGAGTTACCTTTCCAGTTTTAGGAAAAGAGCACTAGATAGGAGGACATCCAGTGTAAGAGAGTAAGGGCACTGATCCAATGAGAGGGTAAAGGTGAGGTGCATGTGTACCCTACTCCAGTCTAAGCGCACCTCTGTAGGAGGCCAGTGTATGCAGGCATGCATGCAGGCTGGGCACTCTAACCTAGGCCGTAGGGTTAGGTTATATTTAGTGCGCAACCCAAGCCTCCTCCTCTATAAAGAGAGGTAGGGTCTCTATTGTTATTCATTCAGTTCAGTAGAGAGCAGTGAGTGATTAGAGTTGGGATTTGAACCTTCCAGTGTTTCCTGTTTTCAGAGTAATAAAACAGTGATGTGATTTGAGTTTCAGATCTGCTGTAGTAGCTATTATAATTTTCAGATTGATGTGTTTCAGTTGCTGGTAGAAATCAGATGACAGTTTTGTTAGTACTTTCAGTTTTCTGTTGTTTAGAGTTGGGTTATGATGTGACATATCAAATGAAGGGACTGAGCTCTATATCTTTTCAGATGCTTTCAGGTAATGTTGATTTAGATTGTGTCTTGTATGTTCCTATTTACTGAAGAGCCTGCTTACAATTTCTTGCATGACAAATTTACAGTGTTTGGCTGAGTTCTGATGGTTAGCAAGTCACCATCAAAGACAACAGCCATGTTAATTTCTTGAAACCCAGCAATCAGAAATTTTATGCCAATAATTTAACAACTCAGAATTTAATCTACTGCTGATATAAATTCTGTAAACTATGCAGAAAATTTACAGCTGAGTTTTAACCATTAAAAATGCACAGCAGAATCATAGACAGCACACATTTGACACAGATATTTCTGAGCAATGCCCCTGGAAAAACCCCCAAGGGAAAACCAGTAAACGAGAGGATTTTATTGGCTTCAGAGAAAGAAAATAATTACAGCAGCTAATTCAGAAATTTCTTAGAGCCGAGCAAACTCAGCATGTACGGCCCTGCTTTTTCGGCCCTGCTTTTTCTGCACAACTTTTTCGGCCCAGCTTTTTTCAGTCCTGCTTTTTCGTCCCAGCTTTTTCAGCCCGTCTTTTTCCAGTCCTGCTTTTTCGGCCCAACCTTTTCCGCACAACATTTTCGGCCCAGTTTTTCCCGGCCCTGCTTTTTCGACCCCAGCTGTTTTTTTGGCCCTGCAAAATCTTTCCTCCAGCTGCAAATTCACCATCTTCCTCAGCCAGATCACCCCCTTCAACTCTCAGCTCAATGTGTGCCTCTCACTCTCCTTAGATCTGCTTTTATAATCTCTTAATGACCAAATCCCTACCCCTAAGATCTCAACAGTGAAGATTAGATCTTGCCTTCTCAAGATCGACGGTTGTGACTTAATCTATCGTTGAGATGACTTAAATCACTTAAGTCACTCAACTTTATGAAAAAAGTCACTTTAGTCATTAAATAAAAACCACATTAACTTTATAAATGAAATTATAAAGTAAAAGATCTAGAGAGTGTCGCTTAGACACTTCCACATACTAGGCACCGCCAATGCAGAAGTACCTATTCGAGCTACCCCAAAAACTAACACTCCCTCTTAGCGAGGAAGGTACTTCTGGAACCTCCACCTGGATCTGTCTTCAATCCCATCACTCCATTTGCTACAGTAGTTGCTCCCTCTGAACCAGAAAGCTTCCCTGACACCTGATTGGATCCTGTGTTGAAGACTTGTTCCTCCTCTGCATGCCCTTAGGAGTCTCCTCACACTCCTGAGCATCCAGCTATGTCATCCCATACCACTTGAGACTCCTGACAGTACTGGAAGTAGCCTCACAACCACCTATCACTGACACTGATCCTGAATCCAAGATTCCCTTGGACTCACACACAAGTTGTCCTAGCAACCTGTATACACTCCCCTGTCTGACACCAAGCATTGTTGTTGTGTCCAGGGTAGATCCCTATAGATATATGAACACACGTCCATGCTCGAACACAACCCCATATCCCTCATCCTCCAAAGATAATACTGAGAGCAAAATTACTTCAACTACGGAACAAACAACACCTCTGCCACCTCCAGAGATCCTCCTAACTCTAGTTGGAATCTCACACGTCCAATCCCCTTCACTGCATGCATGGTACTAGTCCCACAATCCATATGACAGTCTGAGTCTGTCTCTGAAACACTAAGGAACATCGACTTCATTCCCATCATATGACGAGACGAGCCATTTTCCACAATCCATGCTCCAATGTCCCCAAACTCTGCACTACCACTGCCTGAAAGAAAAGACACAAGAGAAAATTCATTCTCGAACTTCTCAACAAAATCATCGATCTCAGTTGATGTTGATGTTGCTACCTGTGTCTCCTTCTTTCTCTTCTTGTTTGGACACTAGCTTGCATAGTGGCCAGTCTTATGACATGCAAATCATTTCACTTTGCTCGTGTCCTTTTTTCCATCTTCCCTACCCTTCTTTGCATGAAGAGCAGCATTCTCCTCGTCTTCATCACCCTTAGCCTGACTGCCTTGAAGAGCCTCCTCCCAACTCTCCTCCTGAGAGAAGTCATCCCACAATGTAATGTTCCCATTTTTGGATTCCCCTGCCTTGCAATCAGAGGAGACTTTATGAGTTTATGTCAACCTGACCAGAGGAGTAAAATGAGGATAACAATGAGCTTGGGCAATTTGGAGAAGTTTTATGCAGCCCAGTCTAACCATTCACCATCTTTCATCATTAGGATCATTTCCGCACAGTTCGCTCTTGGTTCTATGGCATTTCGACGATTTCCGTAATTTTGAGTTATTATTAAGCATATTTTAATTAATCACACTTAAGGTACTATTTGGAGCTCGTTTCTTGGAGAAATACCTTAGTGTAATAGCTCGTTGGAACCGAGGCAAAAATATCTACAGGATAGGATGATGAAAAGTGACTTTCAATGGTCGAAGAAATCATAAAGGCAAATTAATCACCTTTTGGAGTAAAAAGGTTCATTAAATTAATAAAGTGATTTCATGAAAAAAATTAAAGATGAATCAAAAGTCACTTGAATGGAAAAAGGTGAAAGGGGGTATAAAAGAGAGATAGGGGCTTATATTCTCTCATTATGTTGTTGATCATTTTCACTTGTATATTTGAGCTCTTGCAGCTTGAAGGTTTTGAGAGTTTCGAGTAAATAAACCCTAGAGATCAAAAAGGAGGTGAAAGATTCCTCTGTTCCTGATTCAAGCTTGGTCAAGGTGGTGAAGGATTCCACCCTCACCATTCTATTGCAGTTTCCGATCAAATTCAGAAGCAAATTGTGAAAGCAAAGCACAGGTTTGGGGTTTTTCTACAAAACTAGGGCGCATTGTCCATGAGAGAAGAGTTTGTGGGGGCTTGTGGACCTTGGATTTGGAAGAGATCTCACTTCAGAAGTGTTAGCTATCACCAAGGCGTATTTTCTCATCATTTTGTTGAGGGTTTTCATGCCATATTCATTTATTCTCCCAGTTGTGCGAAATTCCTGAAGGAGGGCGCATTTACCCTTGGAGATATTGAGTGGGAGAGTTCAGATCTGTTACTAAGGCCAAAGGATCTCTTCTCATGAGTTCATCTTCTTCAGATCTACAAGATTGCAGTCATTCTTGTGAAGTTGGGAGGTCAAAACATCAGATCCAAGTTTCTAGGGTGCGCACCAGCCGGGGAGGGTGCAACTCTACTTAGTTATTCATCAAATTGAAGGAAGGAAATACTCCTAGTCCATCAAATCTCTTGTATGCAGCTATTGGAGGCTCAGTGAAACCTAGATCTCTCTTTGTTGTTGAAGCTTGAGTTATTCTCAGCCACTTCACATTATTCTTCCATCTCTATTCCAGATCTGTCCATCTCTTGTATTGAGCTCATCTATATACTTAAATAAAACGCACATTTGAGGTATTTGTGGCTATTTATTGTGTTACTTCTATTGCATCTTGTTGTGTATCTATTATATGTTGTATTTCTATCATTTATGTGCTGCAAAACTCTACAAAACTATCCTAGTGCGCAACCAAGAAGGCAAAAACAACAAATTGTTTGTCAAAATATCCCAAAAAGAAAAACAATAAACCACTAAGTTCCTAGTAGTTCTACTTGGGGATATTACAGTGGTATCAGAGCAGAGATTCCTCCCAGCTTGAGGGGTCTTCAATAAGAAGAAAAAATTGAGCAGTGGTATCTTTTCAGTGGTCTAGGAGGATGGACACCCCAGAAAAGCTTAGGGTAAAAATTTTGCAAGAATTGCAAAGAATATCATAGCAGAATAAGAAGGAAATTGCAGCATTGAGAGAGTGGATGTCAGAACAACATAAGAAGAAATTTGCAACAGACAATAATTTGGAGAAAACACTTGTTGAAATTCAAGAGGACAAGTCTCAAAATTGGCAAACTTATCAAAAGAAATAGGAAAGTAGAGCCAAGGCTGTCATGGCAATGGAAACGTCATTGCATGTTAGTGGATTAACAGGGCCACAGATTGACTCCGAGAATGAGAATACACCAATCCATGATGAGGATGTGTGTGATGAGGATGACAGGATAGCAGCATTGGACACACCATCAAAGGGTCGTGACATGAGCACATGTGGTATACAGGAGGATAGCACTTCAGATCATGAGGAGGAGGTAGCATCTTGGCCTTGTGATGGGATTCAGGATGATTTGGGTGTAGATGCACCTAAGGGCGATGGAGCATTGACACATGACGATTCATCTTTGGAGCAGGGACTCACCTTATAGGGTGTGCATATGGGCGATGATCAGAGTAGTGCAACGGATGTCTGTGAGTATGATGACGAGGATTCCACATTTAATCTTAGGCGCAGTATTGGTGAGTCGGTATGTCAGCACGGTAGAGATGTTGGCTCGTATGAGTCACATTATTTGGCAGGGCAGTTGAAGGTAAATGAGGATATGATCGTGACATCCATGAGACATCGTGGTGACACGCACACATTGGTAGCAAACTATTATTGGAGAGCTTCAGGGGCACACGATAGTTTGGGAGGAGAGCCACCCCTTGTAGATTTTCAGATGCTTAGAGAGGCAGTGGTAGTAATAAAGTCTAACTACCTACACCTACTTTCTGATAGAGATCATCTTCTCATGCTTCGTGAGATGTACCAGGATGCGCTTAAAGGAAAGGAGGAGGAAGTTGACAGACTTACCCAGAAGCTTGCGATTACCCAGGATTCCTTGAAGACCATGCAAAGGGCCCTTCAAGAATTAGGGATGCAAGTTGAACATCTTTGTGTAGATTTGAGTGGGGTACATCCCTCATCCCCCACATCAAACTGTTAGTCATGTATGACAGCCATATCACGGGATGATGTCAGTGGCATTTATTATTTGATGGAGGAGCCTCGTGTGATGGTTGGACATGAGGAGCATGTAGGTTTGCAGGTGTTTACAGATAGGTATGACCCAAAGATTTCGGATTTTTTGTATTATGGGGATCAGGAGCCGCTTCTTTTGGAGAGCCCATTGAAGGCTCAAGTCATGATCACCAATGGGACAGTTGAGCATATACCTTGTGGATCAGCCAACAGGGAAGTATATGCGTCCAAAGATTGTGGGGAGAGGTATATTACAAATGAGGACATATCCATTTGGGATCCAGGTTCAGCTGACAGTACATCTTTTGATACAGTGATACATACAGGATACAGAATGATATGCAGTGATATACAACAGTATGCAGCGGTGTGCAATGGTGTGTCGTGTTATGCAAAGGGGCACAGTGATACACAATGGGAGACAGTGGAGTTCAGGGGAGAGACATACTCTTACTTGATGGAGCACGGATGATCCAGAGGAGGACAATCCACTCTTTTGCGGCAGTACAAGGGCTCTGGAGGTCGTACTCTCGGCAGCATTAATAATTGTGATGATGGAGGGAGTATGGTTGACCATCTATGTGGGGAGATGTCTTTGGAGGCATGGTATGGGAGTAGCAGGGAGTCAGAGAGATTATTCAGACAGTTCATTCATGCATGGGGATGAATTCCATGGAGTGCTACGCTCCTCGGAGACTGATCTCCGATTGGAATATCACCCGAGCAGGATCAATGAGCAGGATAGACACAGGACTATTCTTGGGTGTCCTTATGAGTTTTTGGTCATACACTAGGGATTGACCAACGCACCTACCACTTACCAGATTTTCTTATAGTTGCAGAGATTTTTGTTTATGTTCTTTGATACTCTCGGTATAAGCAGTAGAACATGGGAGGATACTTTGAGACAGTTGGATGAGACAAGGGACATTATAGACACGATAGGGAGTTTTTATTTAAGGCATGTGGTCAGTGCACGGGATGACAGGGACAGATTGAGGGATGACGTGATCTACTATAGAGGTGACACATATTTATCCCTTGAGGCCACACTTAGGGAGATGATCATGAGGGCGATGCGTGATGCACCTACGGTAGGATTTTCTGGGGACTTGTACGAGCATGAGGTACCACATAGGGTAGAGTTTCTTTACAGGACGGTGTCTAGACTCCAGGTGTGGCTAGAGTACATTAGCAGGAGTAGGGATAGCAGATTACTCTGTGTGGGTTGGCAGGAGCGTGACAGATTTGCATGCATGGAGTTGATTCCTAGTATCTAGTTTCCATCGATTGATTGCATACAAGGATTAGAGATGAGGCTCGGCTGGATTCCAATAGTTATCACTGTAGCACAACAGTAGTGAGTGGGCCTTAGGAGTGGTGGACTTCCAATTCTTTGGTGGGATCCGGAAATTCATTTGAATGGTCAATTGCATCGGATGGTGATGATCACCGATAAAGTTGTGGCAATGATTGGTCTGCTCTATGTTTGGGATGTCAATAGTGGGGAGGTTGAGACGTACTCTATATGGCAGGATAGACTTTCCTTCCTGATACCCGCGATCGAGGTTGGCAGTGGATTTGTAGATTTAGACTTCACTAAGACACCTTTGCAGGGGATGATTCAAGATAGTGGTTTCAGTCCATTCAAGGATTTCAGCATTGGGTTCTTAGAGAGGAGGATGTAGATTGGGCACATTGGTCCGACAATGATGATCAGAGTGGTGCAGCGACAGCATGGTGGTTCCCTTCTAGGATTAGTTTGGGACCTTGGGATTACATTGTTTGACAGTTTAGCTATTGTTAGAGATGAGAGAGTCGGTTCTGATTTACAGGAGTTTACTCCTGGGATTTCATGGGTTGACAATTGGGCAGTTAGGAGGGTCAGCCATTACTTCCAGGAGCTTATACATATGGAGAATTGGATTGGTGTCTTAGGTGGGACATTCTATGAGAGGTGGACCGAGTATTTACAGTATCTATTTTCTCTATTGATCAGTGGTCTTCATGAGACTTCTTGGGTGAGCACATTGCAAGACAATATTGTGGGCAATAGGTGCTCCACATCTTTCAGATTGGTTTGGGATCTGAGAATCACACTCAATTTCGGTTTGGTTCAGCCTAATGATCATAGGGTTGTGACGGCATTGCTTGAGGACAAGCAATCTTTGGGAAGGGAGGATTGTAATGTTCCCATTTTTGGATTCCCCTTCCTTGCAGTCAGAGGAGACTTTATGAGTTTATGTCAGCCTAACCAAAGGAGTAAAATGAGGATAACAATGAGCTTGGGCAATTTGGAGGAGTTTTATGGGGCCCAGGCAAGCCATTCACCATCTTTCATCATCAGGATCATTTCCGCACAACTCGCTCTTGGTTCCGTGGCATTTCGACAATTTTCTTAATTTTGGGTTATTATTAAGCGTATTTTAATTAATCACAATTAAGGTACTATTTGGAGCTCATTTCTTGGAGAAATACCTTAGTGTAATAGCTCGTTGGAACTGGGGTGAAAATATCTACAAGATAAGATGATGAAAATTGACTTTCAATGGGCAGAGAAATCATAAAGGCGAATTAATCGCCTTTTGGAGTAAAAAGGTTCATTAAATTAATAAAGTGATTTCATGAAAAATATTAAAGATGAATCAAAAGTCACTTGAATGGAAAAAGGTGAAAGGGGGTATAAAAGTCTCTCATTATGTTGTTGATCATTTTCACGTGTATCTTTGAGCTCTTGTAGCTTGAACATTTTGAGGATTTTGAGTGAATAAACCCAAGAGATAAGCAAGGAGGTGAAAGATTCCTCTGTTCCTGATCCAAACTTGATCAAGGTGGTGAAAGATTCCACCCTCACCATTCTATTTCAGTTTCAGATCAAATTCAGAAGCAAATTGTGGAAGCAAAGCACAGGTTTGGGGTTTTTCTGTAGAACTAGGGCGCACTGTCCATGAGAGAAGAGTTTGTGGGGGCTTGTGGACCTTGTATTTGGAAGAGATCTCACTTCACCAGGGCATCTCTTCTCATCATTTTGTTGAGGGTTTTCATGCCATATTCATTTATTCTCCCAGTTGTGCAAAATCCCTGAAGGAGGGCGCATTTACCCTTGGAGATATTGAGTGGGAGAGTTCAGATCTATTACTAAGGCCAAAGGATCTCTTCTCATGAGTTCATCTTCTTCATATCTACAGGATTGCAGTCATTCTTGTGAAGTTGGGAGGTCAAAACATCAGATCCAATTTTCACTGTAGATTCTACCCAGCCAAAGCACCCCTCTTAACTCTGCTCGTCCTCTTCCTTAGCGAGCAATGCCTCACCTCCTCAGCTCCCTCTTCTCCTCACTTGCTCAACCTCACAAATGAAAATGTGTTATGTCCTCTCACCCTCAGCCTCCCTTTATTTCCCTAGCAACCCCCCATTCCCTTTGAGATGTGTGCCAAGGCTTGGCTTCAATGGATGAGATTCGGGGCTGTTGGACCCCACTCTCCATTAGGTGGTGTGCCGCCCTTGGACAGGGTCCCACACTCCACTAGCAGCCACCTTCATAGGTGCACTCAAAGATGATTTTTTTTCTGCTGCAAGCCTAAGTCTAACTTAAGCTGAAATAAAAGGTTGATCTAGGTTGTTTAAGGTGTCCCACAGCTGGCCTAGGACACATAGGCACAGCTGAGACACCAACCAAGCTAAAAACTAACACTCATTCTCATTGCAATCATCTCATACTATACTATTCATTCTCATATACATTTATTTATTATATATTACTTGTCCATATGGATTTCGTTATTCAATTCCAAGTATTTTGGATGTGTGTAGTCTGAACTGAACCAGTTCACTACATTTGGTATCAGAGCAAGTCTGATCCTAACCTTTGGCTACCAGACCTGTGGTCAAAATTTGGTTGCCCTTGGCAACACCACTGCAGGCCTTTGGCCACTCAAATTTTCAAACTCTTGGAACTTTGGTCTTTGACCAAAACTTGGCCCTTGGCCATTCAAAGTTAAGAATTACTTCGCTGCCAGAAAATTAGAAGAAATACCAGATCATATCATATCATTACATATATTTTGTTGTTTGAAGAAAAGGAAAAAAAAAGCAGTGAATAAATCCGTTGCAATTCAATATATGTATACACATACACTACAGTCATAAATAAATAAAAACACTCTGGTGCAAACGAAATTGAGGAAAATATTCCCACTGAAATTTGAAAAAGAATATTACAAAAATTATTAGTGTGAAGGAACAGTTCACCAATCGTCGTTCGTACAATTTCTGCAAGAAATCGCATATATGTACGATTTTGAAGATCGTACAGCAACAATTTAATTAAACACTACAGTTGTTGATTAAGAAATTAAATTCCTTGTTGTCATCCATCGTCCGTACAGTTACGATTTTAAAAAAAACTTGCCAACCGTACCATCACAGTTATAATTCTGTACAGTCATCGAATTACAAGCCGTGTCATACAGATGCAAAATTAATTGCAGCTGCCCAAAATTCTGTGCAGTACAAACTCTGTACAGTCGTCGGTATTTTTGTACAGTCGTACTGTCATATGTATCCAACAAACCTGCTGCAATTAAAACTATTTATCTGTACCGTACTGTTCATCCGTACGATGTGCTGTGAATTCACAATTAATGATATTGCTATATGTACCATCCGCATCGAAGGTCACGACCAGTCAACATATCCATTCGGGTTAAAACAGATTAACGGATAAACAATTAATGAATGAATTTGATATAGCCACCGTATTGAATATTAAAGTTCTAGGGTTTTTTTTTAAGATAAGCCATCGGATCGATTTATATAAAAGCGGTGCCATAGAAAGTCATTGACAGTCCCATTACAAAATTAACAGAGTATAAGACATAGTGCATATAAAGTGATTGAATAAATCAAATCAAATAACAACCCTTATTCAAGGTGAATTAGAAAAACAAAATCATTTATTTGAAAAATAAATGGTTTTTGTATTTTATTACCAAGAGAAAAGGACTATATCCTTTCATTCCAAGTATATAAAAGGTTATAAAAAGGGGAACATAATAAAATATTTTAATTGGAGAATTATAAAGTTATACAGTATTTATAAAAATAAAAAGTTTATAAAAATGATTGAAGATACATTAAAAAGGAACATTTAAATTTCTCACACACACACACACATATATATATAATCAAAGAAGCCATTGAAGTTTTTTCGAAGTAACATAAATTATAAATGAAAGTAAATGGAGTCCAATAATGAGGAAAAGGGAAGATTTCCTAAAACATCAAGAACGTTTGTGTCAATACTACTTAGAATCAAAGGGACACTTGCACGGAAAGAGGTCATTATTTCTATTGATCCAATCATCCAACTGCAAATGATACTTATGTTAGTACCAAATGTGCTAACCAATTATTGATTCCTAAGTCAAATATAATCGAAGAGATAGATTTGTGGAACGAGAAACAATACCGCATAAGCAATTTACAACTAAACATTGAAGATTATACCTTTGTATCACAATTCACGGTTAGATCCTTATTCTGTGATGATGGTGACATAATTCTAGGTTCACCCTGGATGGAAACACTAGGGTCTTTCATATTAAACTCAAAGAAGAAGTTTTTGACATTTTCCTACAAGAAGAAGAAGATAATGTTACAGGACGTTAAATTGGATTTTGATCCAGTCGCATCAAAAGACCTTAAAGATATTTCAAAGGTGGTCCTTCAAGAAAATCAAAAGTCAATATCAAGGATGCAAAAAGAATTTAACGAAGTTATCATGGATAAAAACAAAGACCACAATCAAAAACTACTTACACAGATCAAGAAGTCAAAGGATAGAAAACAATGTGTTCAGATGTTGGAACAAGAAAATCAAGATCTCAAGAAGAACCTATAAGAAAAATATGAAGAAAACTCTCGTTTGAAGAACCTTAATCAAGGGCTACTAGAACAAATCAGAAAGTTGAAAGAAGAGAAACTTGAAAATCCAGACATTAAAAATATCAACAAATCAGATAATGAAGAAAATTTACGTCTAAAAAATCATAATCAAAACCTACTGATGCTAATTAAAAAAATTAAAAATGATAAGAGGTTATTGGAAAACAAGTTACAACAAATCCAGAAGGAAGCATCAAAGACCTCATGAGTAAAAATCCAAGTTGTGGAAAAAGAAACAAACACGGATCCAATCCACATCACAGTTAAAGAAGATGTCAATCCAGTTGAAGTAAAAACATATTCGGAAATTCCAAGTGAAGATTCAACGACCAACCAAGCAACATCAATGCGTGAAGAAAATCATATACCAAAATTAAACCAAGAAAACGCTACAAACATGATAAGAGAAAATCGTGTTATAAGAACTCCTTATCAACATCCAAATCATAAAAGTAGATATCTTAAACAATCAAAGGATCAATATTACTTAGGTCGAGAACAACTAAATTATTGTCAGAAAATATTGATACCGACACAATTAAGTCTCATAATAACAATTCATCGTGGAAGAGTAATGTTCCGCAACGGATTGAATTAGGATGGTCCGATCCTTTTACGATTTGAAAATTTTGCTCAGCACTCGGAGGTTCATATTGTCTTGCATCATCAACTACGACAAGTCCAAGAATAGAGAATGATGCAAAGACATTACAAGCCAAAGAAAAAGATGTCAAGCCCTTCCATTACTATGCTTTGAGGACAAATCATTTCAAAAGGGGAAGGCAATGTTATGAACACAAATATATGTAAATAGATATAAATAAATAATGATTAAATAATAATAATTAATCCTCAATATGCCCCGTATGGGGTGACACGCGGCGAGGGGGTGACAGCAGGCTTAGCACTAAGCCTGGGATTAAATGTTGATGGCCGCCACCCTTGCACCCGCATTAACGATGCAGGACGGCCATAGCAGCAGATCAGCGATGGGAGGACTCCTCCCTCGAGCGACCATTTACGAGCTCGGTGTACTCACCAGGTTTGAGGTTAAAGGCGGTTATGGGTTTTCGGAGTTTGGTTATTTGCTTTCCTTTGCTCCGGCCTCGGCTCTGCTCCTCGTCTGGAGGCTCTGGTGTAGTTCTGCGCTCCTTGTGCCCCGGCTCACCATCCTTTCGTGGAGCATTGGCAAGGATCCTCCTGCTTGTGCTCTGAATTGGCTTCCGCCCGTGTCCTGGCCTTCGTGCTTTTCTCGGCGAGCGCTCTGCAATCTCACTCACCCCCAGGATAATATGACTAGGAAAAGAGGAACGCCTCGCCGTGGCTCTGCTTGGAACGCCCACAAGGCGCAGCGGCGGCGTAAAGAGCATTTCGAACGTGCTCTGGCCATGGCTACTTCACTGCTTAGAAAGAAGGCTCGGGCAGAGAAAAAGGCTCTGCTCTCCACCATTGCCGAAAAGGGAGCTGGCCGCAGCAGTGCGGACACCGTTAAGATGGAGGACGGCACTGAGGAATTGTACCCGGCTTGTATCATAGAGGAAGACCCGAATTTGGAGGACCTGACGACTATGGAGGCGCCCTGTGACACAGTGAGGTCTGGCAGAGAGGAAAGCAAACCCAATTTGGGTCTGGATGCCGATTTTCCTGGTTGCATTGTGGAAGAGGTTCCCTGGCAGGACCTTGAAGCGGCGTTGGATGTGGATAAAATTTGCCTGATGGGAAAGGAAGCGAAGGATGGTGCGAAGAGAAGGATGCTCGACGACGAGGGTGGTGATCTGCATGGCTTCCTCCT
>ML834446.1:84394-98382 GCA_009831015.1 Picea engelmannii | reverse complement strand
TGTCTCGTTATTCTCACCATCTATCTCACTAAGCCAACTCAAAAACTCTAACTCTATTTCTGATGTTAGAGCTCCCTTTTATAACTTTCTTTGTTGGGGAGCATTGTCTCTTTCTTCTCTGTTCCACTCATTTTTCTAATAAAACTACCTCACATGCTTATAGTGTTTTTCAACACTCCACGTATACTTCTTGCATCAAGGGAAATATTAACTGCATGTCCATCTCATTCTCCAGTCATCCCACATCTTTGTATGTTGTAGGTAGTAATCATTTGGTGAGATTCACATATGATTCCTTTCTTGATTCTGATGGGAATCTTCTTGTTTTTTGGCATAACTGACAAAAATCAGACTAGCACATACTTGGTATTCTTTAATCTTGGCGCGCAACTGAAAAAACTCAGTTCGGTGTGCATTCTATGTCATTCCTCATGCATTTCCTTAGGTGCACACAAAATTATGGAATGAGTGCATACTAATTCATTTGTGTGTGTGTGAAAAACTGAATTCAAAACTTTGGGTGCCAACAAGCCCCCACCACTATTATCTAGATCGTCCTTGATCCAACAACAATAGGGAAAGATTGTCATGGTGGATGATATAGTGCATTTTTCTTCCTCCACAAATTCCTTATACTAGCATTCGAGCTCGAGGAGTTGGCATTGGATATCATTGGAAAGTTGAATAGTTTCCTCAGCGTCAATGGTTGTGGCCTGGAGATTTATTAAATATATGATGTTAAGTCGCTCCACGAGAGGACCCACAACAACTTGTATGTTTGAGAGATGAGTATACCAATCCATAGCCTTTTTTTCCATCGAAGTGATCAACTCTCGCATATTTTTTTTCTCAACCCTAATTGAAGTGATCTCTTTTGTTTGTGTGGAAATGACATGCATTGAACTGGTGCGCTCTTTTGGGGGTAGTGAACCCATTTCCCATTTTTTCTATGCAACCTCATCCTCTACCGTGTGAGTATGATCATAGAGATTCATGAGCTCCAAAGGGATATGTAAGTAATCACACAACTTGAAGCTATGAGTGACCAGATCGACGAAGCCTTGGGCATGGTCTCAAATCTCCTGCATGATAATTATCACCTAAGAAATTTGTTGTTATAGGGTGGTCCCTTATAGAGTTATATGTTGCATTTGGTCTCAAAGTTTACAATTATGTGACTACAGAGCTACAGTGTGCTCAGTGACTGATTTCATTTTTTGTAAAGTTGGAATATATGATTTCATTAATTTCAGTGGGGAGACCTGGAAGTATGCCTCATTGAGAGTGGTGATCAGTTTGGTGTGGTCATTAAGAATGAATGTATATTGGCCCTATGTTTCTGCATGTGCAGCTACTTCAGCCATGTGTAGATCTTGTAAAGTCTTTCGGGTCTCTTCCAGTTCCTGGCTTGTGTGGGATTCCCTTTGTAAGTGGGATCATGTGGCATCATAACTTGAATTCTCTTGCTCGTAGCTTATACATAACAGGGTGAGTTCCCGGTGAAGGGATTGTTGTCATTCCCCAAGCTCATGGACCAAGGAAGTGATAAAGTGTGGGATGTATGTTTTATGCAACTGGGACAAGTCTATCTTAGTTATGGCTGAGATTGACAGGATGAACATGAGTGGATAGACACTTATCACTCAATGAAGACTGGCTCCCAGAACCTCGAGGCTTGGATTGGATGAATATGGAAATTTTGTGAAATAGGGAAAAGAAAACTGTTGGCCCAGAATATGCATCCTCATGATCATGTCATTGTGTGAGACTTTATGTTTGGAAAATTGCACATAAATTTCTTCCATCAATTTTGCAGCCTGCCAGGTTTGAGTGGGAGAACCCTCCTTAGTGTGTTTATGGAATGCTATGCATCAATGTTTATTGGCCCCGTAGCAGGTTCTGGATAGATATCAAGCCAAGGTAGCTTCTTCTACAATTGGGATAGGTTGTGGTGGAGGTGAAGGAATGTGGTCGGACCCTAAGTCAATGTTTATCCAAGCTAGGGTATGAGCATGGGATACCGACTTTCTCTTTTTGGCTTCGAAATTATTCATATCAGACCCACTCGTGTTCAGAGAAGGTGTAGAGGAGGGGGAATATTTTGTATTCATGGTTGTTGTTACTTTCTTATCGGTCGTCATTTTGATCTTGGTCTGGTCCTGAGAATTCTTTGATAGGATGTCAAATTCATATTGTATCTCTGAGAAGGGAGGATGGTCTTGGACTGGCCACTATTTGACCCCCGTGATAATATATTTTTCCATAATAAAAAAGGAAAGTATAGCTATGGAATTTATTGTAGATGCATGAGTAAATATGACCACATTATGGAAGTTACATGTAAAAAGAAGATGATTCTCATACATGTTGAATATGTGGGATGCGATGCAGACATGCTCGGTAGATGCATTGATTAGTTAGGTGTACCATTGCTTGAATTCTTTAGAAATGGAAGAATATCCCTCTACCTCTTTAGAATCTTGGAGCAGTAAGAATTGAGGGGTGATAGAGGGGGTAGTCGTCATATTGATTTCAAAGCCCGGGGGTGGATTCTAGAGCTCCATGCCCAATAGTAAAAGGACCCAACTGTAATGAAAATCCTTACCCTAATCCTGAGCGTTGAGGAAGTTTGCAACAAATTCTTTAAAGAGGTAAGCGGCCCAAGCCAGTTGATTCCCATCATTGCAATACTCAGTCGTCAAAATGACCCTGATTGGACATTATTCCTTTTGGAATTTGTGAATAAGCTTGCATGCAATCATATGAGTTGCAAAATGGATTGGTGAATAATTTATGGCAAGGAAGAGAATGTCATGTTTTCCTCTTTGAGTGTCTTATTTAGAATACACCTCCTCCAGTGGCGCATCATTGGCTTTAAGAGTGTTTGTTGTATTTTCATTGGAATTGAGTAAACCAGAGACCCTGTTTATAATGGCTTGGTCGATGAGGTAGGACCGGTCCAACCAAAGGTATCCCCCTTGTATTCTGGTGAGGAGGAACTAAACACATGACCTCATAGCCTCGTTGATGTAGAAGCATCTCAAGCGAGCTAGCACGGAGATGAAAGACAGCTGGAAAAGCACCCAACACATTTTTTTGAGAATGTTTTAGAACCTTAAATGAAACAATTAAATGAAGGTGCACTTGTAGAATGTAAACGAACCTTGAGCGATCCGCTCTCGTCCTTAGTAGGTAGAAGGAATTTATAGTAGTTAATGAAGGTTGATAGAATTGAATGTTAGATTAGATAGTTTTAGGGCGCAAGAGAGAAATGGGATATAGACACCCTCATTGTGTATTGCAACATTAGCATGAAGATTAGGAGCAAGAGCATACAGAGCTAAGAAGAGAGAGCTATAATTCGAAGATACCCATGTACAAAGATTTGAATTAATAAGAAAAGAACCTTGATTCAAATTCATGGCATTGTGTTGGTTCTCTGTGAGTGCAGCTAGGCGCCGGAGCCATGCAAGGAGTGCAAAGGCCGAGTAAAGTCTCAGAGTTGTGAACCTGAGTGAAGTATTGAGAGACCGCTGCTGCAAGGTTTGCACAGAGTCGAAAGGAGTTCAACACTTGGAAGTGTTCGAAGGTCCATTGCAAGGAGTGCATGAAGGAGTCTTCTTTAAGACTCAGGATTGGGAAAATCTTAGGAAGGATAAATCCTTCAAGGTCGTCGAAGGAACCATAGGAAGTCTATGTATGGAACAGTGAGAAGGTGTTGCAAATTCGTGTCGCAGGCAGTTGAGTACTGTGGAAAAAAAAACCACTTGGTAAAAAGTTGCAGGAGTCCTTGGGAAGAGAAGAGACGGACGGTCGGAATCCTCTGTGGAGAATTCGTGAAATCCTGTGAGCCATCATATCTCACGGAGGAGAGGCAGAACCGTAGATCCAAGCCAACAAGGGTCATTGGATTTTCACATACATTCCTATTTCGGGGTTTCATGGATTGAAGTCCCGTAGTCTTTGCAATGAGACTCTCAAAGTCATGAAACGTGAAGTCCCGAAGGGACGAAAGGATCGTGTGGGCCACAGGAATCAGTAAGGTGGACAGGTGGTGCACTCTCAACAAGGGGGTCAATTCCGTTGACCATTTCAGGGTTTCATGGGGTGGAGTCCCAAAATCTTCGCATCAGGATTCGCGAAATCACGAAGTCTGAAGTTTCGACGGAGTGAAAGGTCGTTGAAAGGTCAACCTTGTGAGCGCATCAGAGTTTCAATAAATTGGGTTTCGGGGGTTGAGGAGACAAGTTTCTCGACATTGCAACTCCTGAAATCGCGATAAGGAGAAATCCAAAACTAGCAAGGGAAAGGGTCAAGTGTTGATTGTTTCGGGTTTCAGAGATTGAGAGACAAGACGCTTGACCACCGGATTCACGGAAGTGTGAAGTCCGATCTCTCGAAAGTAAAAGGGGGAATTTCTTGAAGTTGATTGTGGGTGCAGATTTCCCGAAAGGGAAATAGAGGATCCATTTCCGAGAGCTCTTTGGGCCAGTGTAAGGGGAAAGATCCTATGCGAGTGGACCTTCCAACCTGCGGGTTGAGGAGGGCTACATGGCATCAATTTGGTATCAGAGCACATAAAGGTTTCTTTTCTTTCTGTAGCAGGGAAAAGGAGAATTCACCATGTCACCAAGGAGAAGGGATAGGCAAACACCCGATCCACCAGAGGAGAGGGAAATGATGAGAAGAAGGGGTAGGCAGATGATTGATCCAGTCATGGAGAGAGAGGTGCGTGACCTAAGCACTAGACTTGAAGACATGGAGACAACACAGAGGTGTACAGTCAGTGCTAGGGATCTTAGTGATTTCGAAAGTGAAATTGAGGCTGAACATGAAGGGGAATAAGTTGCAGCTGAAGATGCAACAAACAAATGTTTGATTAGGGATATTGCAAGAATGGGTGCAAGAGAGAAAATGGACATTCTAGTTTATGAGGGAAATCTGAATGCAGAGGAGCTTCTAGACTGGATTAGAGCTCTGGACACATACTTTGACTATGAAGATGTCGAAGAGGACAAGAAGGTCAAACATGCTGTCACGAGATTAAAGGGACATGTAGCATTGTGGTGGGATGAAATACAAGCTGACAAACACTACAAAGGCAAGCAGAAGATCAAAAGCTGGGATAGAATGATCACTAAGATGAAGGCAAAATTCATCCCCAGAGATTATCATATTACTCTATTTCGAAGGATGCAAAAATTGAGACAGAAGTTGATGACAGTGAAAGAATACACTGAAGAGTTCTACAGATTGAACATCAGGGCAGGTCATCGAGAAAGCGATGATGAAAACATTTCCAGATACATGAATGGCTTGAGATACGACATTCAGGATGAGATGAGCATGATAACCATCCGAACGGTGGAAGATGCTTATCAGATGCCTATAAAAGCTGAAGAGAAGCTAAGATGAAAGCAGGGTCAAAGAGGTCAAGGCAGAAGTCAGCTCAGAGGCAAATTAGTTGCCCAGGATAAAAACCAAAAACCCAAGGAGGACTGGAAGAAACCTCAGACTCGAACTGAGAGAGGTGGAACCTCACAGTGAGGGAAATATGTTGAACAGAGAAGGCAGCATACCGAACATAGGGGAGATTATGCTGATAATAACATGTTTCCTCGTACTAGAGGTAGAGGAAGAGGAAGAGGTGGAGTAATAACATGCTTCACATGTGGAAATACTGGACACAAGTCTTATGAATGTCCAGATAAAAAGAAAGAGAGTGGAGAGACTCACATCGCCGAAGAATAGAGGCAGAATGTTGAGGCAGAAGATGCTAAAGGCGGAAGATCGTTGATGATGTGAAAAGTTCTTTTGACACCAGAAAAGCAGGTGGAGATTTCAGTCCAAAGAAACAGACTTTTCCGGACTATTTGCAAAACCAAGGACAGGGTATGAAGGGTCATTGTGGACAGTGGTAGCATGGATAATCTCATTTCTACAGAGATGGTAGAAAAGCTGGAGCTGGAGACGATTGATCATCCAATCCCATACAGAGTTCCGTGGCTACAAAAAGGACATCAGGTAACTGTCACTAAATAGTGTTTAGTTGAATTTAAGATAGGAGAATATAATGATAAAATATTATGTGTTGTTATTCCTATGGATGTTTGTCATCTATTGTTGGGTAGACCATGGAAATATGACAGGAATGTGATTCATGATGGGAGAATGAACACATACACCCTAGAGAAGAATGGGAGGACTCACATGTTGCTTCCAATCAAAGATAAGGAGGTAAAACCTGAAGTAAGAAACATTGTACTTCTCATGAGTGGGAAGGAACTTCTTACAGAGGTCAAGAAGAAGGAGGAACCACAATTCATAGTGGTCAGGAAACCAAAGATTTTTTTGACCAGCACAAGAGTAGATGATTTACTAGAAGAGGTTCAAAAATTGATGGAAGAGTTCGCTGACATAGTAGTGGACGAACTACCTCATTCGTTGCCACCGATCAGAAGTGTGATTCATCATATTGATCTCATACCTAGATCCAGTTTTCCAAACAAATCAACATACAGATTGACGCCGCAGGAGAATGAAGAGGTCAAAAGACAAGTCCAGGATTTGTTGGACAAAGGCTTGGTTAGGGAAAGCTTGAGTTCGTGTGTTGTTCCAACAGTACTCAGTCTGAAGAAAGACAGAGGCTGGAGGATGTGTACTGACTTGAGGGCGATCAACTAGATAACCATCAAGTACAGATTTCCATTGCCAAGGATGGATGATCTGATGGATTGCTTGAGTGGAGCAAAATATTTTTCAAAGATTGATTTGAAAAGAGGTTATCACCAGATTCACATGAGAGAAGGTGATGAATGGAAGACAACATTCAAAACCAACGAAGGGTTGTATGAATGGCTTGCTATGCCGTTTGGGTTAACAAACATGCCAAGTACTTTCACGAGGCTGATGAACGAAGTCCTAAGGGAGTTCATCGGGAAATTTGTCATCGGATATTTGGATGACATACTGATTTTCAGTAAAAAAGTGGCAGAGCATCTGAAACATTTGGCTATAGTGATGGAGAGGCTACAACAGGAGAAGCTGCTGATAAAAATGAAGGCGGAGCTCATTTATCTAGGGTTTTTTATTTCTGTAGATAAGTTGAGGATGGATCCAGGTAAGGTGGAGGTAATCAAGAATTGGCCATCACCGAAGAATATCTTTGAGGTGAGAATTTTTCATGGATTGGCTAGTTTCTACCAAAAATTCATTAGAAATTTTAGTGGAATTAGTGCACTGATGATGGATACAGTGAAAAAGAGACACAAATCTTTTCACTGGATAGAAGAAGCTGAGAATATTTTTAATCTGTTGAAGAGGAAAATCACAGAACAACCAATTATGGTGTTGCCTGATTTCCAAAAGACATTTCAAGTGAAATGCGATGCAAGTGGGTTTGCAATAGGGGCAGTCTTGAGTCAAGAAGATAGGCTGATAACATACTTCAATGAAAAGCTGAATGAAACCAAGATAAAATACTCCACGTATGATAAGGAGTTTTATGCTATCATTTCGACATTGAAGAAATGGCGACATTACTTGATTCCCAAGGAGTTTGTCTTATACAGTGATAATCATGCACTGCAGTTTGTGACTCAATAGGAAAAGTTGAATCAGAGACATGTTAAATGGGTTGAATGCAAAATTTCACTTTTGTGATTAAACATATTTCTGGTACTGCTAACAAAGTTGTTGATTCTTTGAGCATGAAGTGTTTGCTATTGCAGGAGTTCAAAGTCAAAACATTGGGTTTTGATGATCTCAGGAACATGTACAAAAATGATCCAGATTTTAAGGAGGCGTATGAAGCAGCTAAGAATCCAATTCTCAGAGATAGAAGCCAATGGACAGAATACTTGATCCAAGAAGGATTACTGTTTAAAGGTAATCAACTTTGTATTCCAAAATGCTCCATGAGGGAGAATATACTGAAGGAGAAACACAATGGAGGATTGGACGGGCACTTTGGTCACGACAAGACGTTCGCAAAGTTGAATGAGTCATATTTTTGGTCGGGATTGCGAGAAGACGTCAAGAGATTTGTGGACAGATGAAAAATTTGCCAACATTCGAAGGGAAAGAGGTAGAATGCAGGGTTTTATCAACCATTGGCCATACCTGAGAAGCCGTGGGATGCAATCAGCATGGATTTCGTATTAGGGTTGCCAAAAAACAAAAAGAGGGTTTGAATCAATCTTTGTGGTGGTGGATAGATTTTCCAAGATGGCACACTTCATTCCATGTCAGAAGACTAGTGACGCAACTCACATGGCGAATCTGTTCTTCAAAGAAGTCATTTGACTTCACAGCTTACCAAGAATCATAGTTTCGGATCGAGACACTAAGTTCATAGGACACTTTTGGAGGACGTTATGGAAGAAGCTAGGAACTAACTTATCGTTTAGTTCAGCTTATCATCCTTAGACGAATGGACAGACAGAAGTGGTAAACAGAAGTCTGGGAGACTTGCTGAGAAGCCTGGTGGCAGAAAACCACAGCCAGTGGGACAATATATTACCACAGGTGGAATTTTATTATAACGACTCAGTTAACAAAAGCACAGGGTAGAGTCCATTTTAGATTGTTTATGGCATGCAGGCGAGAGGAATTTCTGAGCTGAGATATTCAGAACAGACTGCGACTAGGAGCGCTAGTGCAGAAGATTTCGCAGAGGTGATGAAAGAACTTTATAGCCAGGTGAAGGAGCGATTGCAGAGTTCGAGCCAGGAATATAAGCACAGAGGAGATCAACATAGGAGACAACTTCAATTTGAAGTTGGTGATTTGATTCTGGCACATTTGAGAAAAGAAAGGTTCCCGAGAGGAACATATAATAAACTGAAGATGAAGAAAATCAGACCATGTAAGGTCTTGAAGAAATTTGGGGTGAATGCTTACGAGATTGAATTACCCGATGGGATCGGAATTTCTCCGATATTCAATATCTCAGATTTGTACCCATATAAAGCTGAGGAAGCAGAAGCAGGAAATAAACAGCCAAAGGTCCAGTGGACAAAACACATGCCAATTGCAAAAAAGCTGCAAATGGAGCGCATACTGGACAAAAAGATCGCCAAGAAGACCAGGAGAAAGAAATACTTTGAGTATTTGGTCAAATGGAAGGACCATCCAGTTGAAGATGCCAGCTGGGAGAATGAAGCAGAGATACAGAAGCATGGACAAACCATGCGTGAGCTCATGGATAGGAGCCCATGAAAATTTTCAAGCAAGGGAGTATGATGCAGGAGCATCTCAAGCGAACCAACGCGGAGATGAAAAATAGTTGGAAAAGCACCCAACGCATTTTTTTGAGAATTTTTTAGAACCTTAAATGAAACAATTAAATGAAGGTGCACTTGTAAAATGTAAACGGACCTTGAGCGAACCGCTCTCGTCCTTAGTAGGTAGAAGACATTAATAGTAGTTAATGAAGGTTGATAGAATTTAATGTTAGATTAGACAGTTTTAGGGCACAAGATGGAAACGGGATATAGACACCCTCATTGTGTATTGTAACATTAGCATGAAGATTATGAGCAAGAGCATACAGAGCTGAGAAGAGAGAGTTGTAATTCGAAGACACCCATGTACAGAGATTTGAATTAATAAGAAAAGAACCTTGATTCAAATTCATGGCGTTGTGTTGGTTCTCTGTGAGTGCAGCTAGGTGCCAGAGCCGTGCAAGGAGTGCGTAGGCCGAGTAAAGTCTCAGAGTTGCGAACCTGAGTGAAGTATTGAGAGACCGCTGCTGCAAGGTGTGCGCAAAGTTGAAAGGAGTTCAACACTTGGAAGTGTTCAAAGGTCTGTCTCAAGGAGTGTGTGTAGGAGTCTTCTTCAAGACTCAGGATTGGGAAAATCTCAGGAAGGATAAAGCCTTCAAGGTCGTCGAAGGAACCACAGAAAGTCTGTGTATGGAACAGTGAGAAGGAGTTGCAAATTCGCGTCATAGGCAGTTGAGTACCATGGAAAAAAGAACCACTTGGTAAAAAGTTGCAGGAGTCCTTGGGAAGAGAAGATACGGATGGTCAGAATCCTCTATGGAGAATTCCTGAAATCCAGTGAGCCATCAGATCTCACAGAGGAGCAGAGGAGTTATGGTGAATACTTTCGAGGGTTCAAGCTCAGGAGAGGAAGAACCATAGATCCAAGCCGACAAGGGCCATTGGATTTGCACGTACATTCCTATTTTGGGGTTTCATGGTGTTAGCTACAATTCTTGTCTTGGGCTTGAGAGCATCCAGGTCTGCAGGTTGCATGAAGAATGCCCAAGCGTAGCACATAAAGCCCCATTTCACGCTAAAAATCAAGTGAGCGGGCAAATTTATGTTGTCAACGGCCCAGATTCGTCCATAGGAGCAGATCGATGGTCAGCGGGAAATCGTGGTTAACGGAGTTGCGATGGGATTAGCACAATGGGTAGAGTCCATATACATTCATGAAGGATCTCGACCGTCCATCCAAAAGGACACGTGGTGCGCGATCATGTCATGTCAGCAGTCAGGGATTCAAGGGGTAAGAGCTCCTCGTCATTTTACATCTCGAAACCCCGAACCCCGAAATGTTGATAAGCGCCCTTCAAAGCCGAGCCCATGGTCCTAACGCCAGGTCATGATAAGCGAGCCTAGGAATGGAGGTAGCCCCCTTTTAATGACAAATCCATCTCGGTCGTTCATCTGAAGGACATGCGGCACATATCTGAGCCTCAGGTGGGGCCTTTCAAGATTTTCCTAGCGAAAGCACCAAATTCATCTTAGCCATCCATCCATCGATGAAACTCGGGCGCGTTGGACTTAAAGGGGGAATGGATCTGGGTGGCCAGGATCTACGCGCTCAGATCTACGGTTAGGAGCGGATTCCGGAGGCCCCCCGCCATTCTACCTTTAAGTGGAGGGGGGGGGGTCCGGAATTGAGCGCGCAACTCTCTAACGGCTAGGATCGGGGTGCCTACATCAACGGATAAGGCTTCATTCTGGACCCCCCTTGCCTTTCTGCCTTTAATCGGAGGGGTCCAGAATTGATGTGTTATTATTGTGGGGCCGCTTTCCTGACGTGTCACCTTTGGTATCGTCCTCCCCATTGCCACCTGTTTTCCACTTACCGCCTCCCTTTTCCCTTGTAATCTATCCAACTTCCCTCTCTCCATCCACATGGCACCTCCTCAGCTCGTCATCCTCTCATCTCCTGCCATGTGTCCCTCTCATTCCCAGTCACCTCCTCCTGTACTCCCGCACTCCATGCTCCTTCCTCCTCTATCTTATTCAGATCGCGTGGCATTCCTTAGCTGATGTCACAGCTCCCATTTCTTCTTCATCACCTCCATAGTGTTCATGCCTTTAACCCCCATCACACCCTCATCCACATCTGCCATAGGGATCCCTCACAACAGTCTAGTGAAGTAGCACCCAAAGAAGGACTATTCAGCTGATCCAGGTGGCACCATTAGGAGACCTCCACGTCCCAGAAGGCAGAGTTGACCGAGGACGTCCCTAGTCCCAAGAATGCAATTATGGTGGTTGTTTTTGGTGGTTGAGCGTCATCTCTGCCATAAAGAGGAAGGTCCAACAAAGGATTAATTGACGTTGACTCACCTATAGAAGGACAGTTTGAAATCTAATGGCGTCTGTCATAGGCGCATGATCATCCAGAGTCTACATAGGCAGGCTGTCAGAAGCCATGCAGACATAATTCTTTAATGCAACGTCTCGTTTTTGTTGTTGTTGTTGTTTTTGAGTATATGTAGGTATTTTCTCCATTTTTGTAGGGGTGGATGGTTGAGCTAGGCTCCCACTCTGTAAGTTTGATTAAGCGTTGGCCGTTCTGGTTAATGTATAAGGCATTTGAGACTTCTTACTTTATGGATGCCAACCTCTTTTTCCATCTCTTTGTTTACTGTGTTAGAACAACTATGAATTGGAGGATCCAGTTGAGTTGCATTGTTGTAGGATGATGTAGGTTGGATCACTGCAACAGTCGCAGCGTTTCTAATCAGTTCTTGTGTTCTCTCAGCGCTGGAATGGCTTGGAATTGGAGGATCCAGTCGAGTCACCCTTCAGCTCCTTGAAACTCTAGACCAAGAGGATCTTGGCTTCTGAGTTTTTCTTCCTCAAGATTCCGAAGGCCAGTTGCCCGAGGTAGTCTTGCTCACCCTTCTCACAAGTCTTCCATCTACCACCCCTTAATCAGTTTACTGACAAAAGTTGGATCAAGACCTCCCTTGCTTTCTCCATACCAGGCCCAGTTTCCTGAGTCAATGCTGCTTTCTTGGGTCTATTGCCATTCGACCACCCCCAATTATAAAATCGTGACATAAAAAATGATGGGCGTCAGGCTTTGCTCCTGCAAGAAATCCAGGAGTGACTTCTGATGCTAACATTTCTGGCGCCGTTGTCGGGGACGAATTTGAAGATTTTCCCTGGGCAGAATAACATTGAGCCTCTGATTATGAAGGTGCATCAGACATCAGAGCCCTTCAAGATTGCTACTGTGCACCTGGTGACTCCACTGTGGTGACTCCAAGGTTTCCACATCACTATTTCAGCTGTGGCTATTGTTAGCTGCAAGATACCAGATATATAAAATATGCAGAACATAAATGAAATGCTAGAAATGATAGAATAACAGTAAAATATCCAGCATAATCTTCACAATACACATAAATGATATACGAAATAGCAACAGAAATAGCACTTTGAATCAGATAGCAATGTTCACAGGCCTCTTCGAGGGGGCAACCTCCAGTCGAGCAGTGCTCTGTTACAATAATATCCAAGCTAGGGTTCTCATACCCTCGACTCCTATTTATACTAAAAAGAAGCATCGAGAGGAAGATCCTTCTAGAAGCGGAAGCTTCTATTAGGTCTTCTTACATTCGCCTTATTCTATTTTATTGAAAGGTCTTATTAATATTGACCTTTATTACATCCGAATACATTAATCTACTTATGTGCGGGTTAGGACCTTAACATGTCCGCCCCCTTAAAACAACCTTGTCCTCAAGGCTTGAGGTGTGGAAACTGCTGCAGAATGGTAGCTGGTTCCCAAGTGGCATCAGCTGGAGTCATATCTTTCCACTGTATGAGCACTTCCTTGATGGTTCTGTGATGCAGGCAACGTTCCCTTTGGTCCAAAACTGCTTTTGGTTGTAGCCAAATGGATCCTTCTTCAGCTAACTCTGAAAGGTTGGTTTGAATTTGGCATCTGGGTCCAATCACCTTCTTCAAGCATGAAACATGAAAAACAGGATGTAGCTTCGACTGACTGGGCAGAGCTAACTGATATGTGACTTGTCCCACACGCTTTAGAACTGTGTAAGTGCCATAAAATTTGGTTGCTAGCTTCTGACACTGCTCGGCCTTGAGGGAAGTTTTCTTATATGGTTGCAGTCGCAGAAACACCTGATCCCCTTCTACAAATTGATGTTCCGAGCGACCCTGATTTGCTTGCTGCTTCATTCTATTCTGGGCCATGACCAAGTTCTCTTTAAGGGTACGAAGGATATCCTCTCGGGCTGTAAGTGTTTGGTCGACTGCCTGAACCTTCAAGGTACCCGGTAAGTATGAGAGAACTGACGGTGGCTTCTGTCCGTACACTGCTTCAAAAGGAGTCATGCGAGTGGCTGTATGGTATGTAGTGTTGTACCACCATTCGGCGAGGGGTAACCATTGAGCCCACTGGTGTTGTTTTTCAGATGCAAAGCACCGCAGATAGGTTTCCAAACACTTGTTGACGACTTCTGTTTGACCATCTGTCTGGGAATGATATGCTGTGCTTAGATGCAATTGTGTGCCTTGTAGCTTAAACAGTTCTTGCCAAAAATTGCTTGTGAAAGTTGGGTCTCGATCGGAAACAATAGAGTTTGGCATGCCATGTAGCTTGAAGACCTGATCCATGAAAATTTGGGCCACCGTGGATGCAGTAAATGGGTGGTGAAGGGAACAAAAATGAGCATACTTGGAAAGGCGATCCACCACCACCATTATCACTGA